>JAIUCV010000378.1:600000-807962 GCA_026724425.1 Erythrophleum ivorense | reverse complement strand
AAGACTCCAAGAAGGGACCAAGTCTGAAACGTGTCTCATACCGTTTCCATATTTATTGGATCCATCTGCTTTAATCTCCGGAGGTGACCTGATGTGTTGGGATCAAAGACACTTCCAATGAAGCTGTATACTTCAGCAAAATTTGGCATCACTGCGTTGAAATCGCCACAAAACAACTCATTAAAATGGATAGTCAAAAGAGAGATAATGTAACACGATAACAAGTCATACCTCTATGTGGCTTTTCACAACTTTCTTCATCACTTGTCTCTGTCACCGCTGGTAACCTCCGTGTAACTTCCTTACTGCTAGTGCTGTAGCAGCGGAGAGCCGCCGTCGAGACTCCCGGTTCCTCTCCTATCACAAATTCATTACAACATATCGTTAGCACCATTTTACAGATACAAGTAACAATGATGTCACCTTGGACTGGCACGGGTTATTTACCTTCAGACACGGGTTTTGGAGGATTTGATGAATCATGACTCCAAGAAGAAGAGCTAGAGGCACAAACAGCCTGGTTTCCCAGAAATGACTGTGAATCAGAGCTGTGCAAGTAACCAGGTTCAAGCAACGGTGCATTTGAAGCTGGGAGGGACGTAAGAGCAACTGTAGCATAACAGAATCATCAGAGAGAATGATAAAATAAGGAAATACATGGACACAAGAAGAAGAAGAAGAAGAAGAAGATGAGATTGACCGTTTTTAGGAGCCTTTTGAGGATAAGGATGAGTCGCTTTCCTCTTTGGCCGAGGAGGTGGAAGATGTTCCTTAGCACCACTCTTCTGAACTTTGAGAAAGTATTTCTGTGCGTGGCTACGAATCTTCAAACTCAAACATCATACATAACAATTAACGTCTATGTGATTGTGAAAGCAAAGAATCCCTTTGATGATTGATAAATTTCAATTACCTGGACGACTGTCTTTGATCCAACAAATGCTTCAATTTTCTTCCAATCTCGATCGAATCTGTCAATCAAATTTTTGAGTTTAGTTCATCACACCAACAAATCTCAAAGCTTCTAAACTTAAACACAAGCGATTCAAAAGTTAGTCAGAGCCAAAAAAACTAGAGAAAACTCAAAATTCCGATGATACGTACAAGTGGAGAGCTTCTATGAATTTATCGTGTTCCTGCTCAGTCCAACTCTCTCTAGACTTTTTGATCGTGTAAGGCTTCCGAATCTTCGTCGTCAGATCCTCGGAAAACGACGACGTATTGCTCTGTCCGGTGACCGGCATCGTAGCAATCGGATTCACACCACCAAATCCATCAGAGCACGGCGCCGCCGAATCGATTCCCGGTAAACTCATATCCACGGGATCGAAAAATGGAAAACCCTGAGCAGGTCCAGGTCTGGGGTTTACAGACACCATAGATAAAGCTCGAAATCGATAAATCGTCTGGAATGCTCCTCTATCCTCGAAATCACAAGTTCGCTATTGCGTTACAGATTCGATACAGCTTTTAGCGTTTTGGTCCTTTCGATCTCAGACCGTTTTTGTGGCTTATAAATGAGAGGGAAAGAAGTGGAGACTGGAGAGGGTATAGCTGTAATTTGACGAGAAACACGTGTAAAAGGATATATGGTTGCTTTGAGTGAGATTCAACATCCTTATATGGCACTAGCCACTGACGCCGTTTAAAAGGTGCTAATCACTTTAAGATCAACGGCTTAGATGCTTCTAGCATTATCACGAATTGTCCGGTGTTATGCAGCAACGTGTACACGTTATATCTATATGTAAATTATGCGTCCTCACAGTATCAACTAAAACACGTGTCCTTGCTTTTTTAAAATTGAATATTGTGGATATAAACAAGGGCTATAAACAAAGCACAAAGCAACAAGATGTAAGCCTTGAGATGTCACATTATCAGGCCGCTAAAGAGTGTTGATCTTGATTTAGTAATTAATAATTAATATTGGATTAGTTTTCCGATGCTTAGTGCATACGACGAGTTGCAAGTTTTCCTTGTGCTTCATGGTAGAGAGGCTTTAATTAAACCAATGTGTTTACTTCATGTGATATAAAGAGTCTTGGGTGGCTTTGGTTTTTTTTTGTTTCCAAAAAGTCAAGATTATCATACAGACCTCGAAAAGTCAGCGATTGGATTTTCCAAAAAAATGTTCAATCTGTAGACACCCTTGAGACGACGAACCATTAGTTTTAGTTCCAATCTTGAATCTCTTACCACTTCCTGAGCTTGCATTGGCGTTCTATGCAATATAGAAACAACGACATTAGGATCTTGATATGAATGAAGTAACATAGTGAGAGCCTGAGAGGAGCAAGATTAATTTTCGAAGCTGATGGATAAGAAGATGCAAAAAAAAAAAAACAAACTCACAGAAAATTGGGGTTTAGATCTCAATACTTTGATTCTTCCACCTTTACCATCAGGTCCAAAAGAGATCAGATCATCCTTGCCTGAGACAAAAGGATTTGCTTCGTTTCTCTCTCCTTGTTTGCTCCATCTTCTGATATTTTGATTTGACAGCCAAATGTCTCCACCACCTGCATTGAGTTTTGAACAATCTTCAAATCTACTACTACGCTCCAGAACCTGATACGATGATGTGTATACACAACAAAAGTTACCATTGCTGTGTGGTGAGACTGATGATGTCAAGTCTTCTCTGATGTTAAACTTAATATCCTTGGTCATGGGATTATCACATTTCTTCTCAATAGTATCACCCTCACTCTTCTGGTCTTTCGTATTAGAATCCGAATGTCTTATGCCAGAAGTTGTGGTTTCAGGAACATCATCAACATCATCATCTATGTCGATAACCGACTCCGGTTTTCTTATTCCCTTTATGCATGATCCAGGATTGGTCAAGCCATCACTCTTCTCTAGCTTACAAAGTGGTGTAGAGATTTCTTCCACTGTGTTTTCTGATGGAAGCATTCTGAAAGAGAAGCTCTCGGTTGCAGGCTTGGAAACCTCTCTGTCACTGCATTTCATTGAAGCTTTTATATTCCTTAGAGCTCTGTTCTCACTCTCTTCACTTATTATCTCAAGCTCCCTAACTCGCTTCTGCACATTTGAAAAAGGATAACATGAGGTGGATTAAAAGAAAACAAGATAAGATCGAATGCAAGAACAGAAAGAAGACAAAACCTTTAGTTTATCAATCTTCTCCAAAGCTTTTTCAAGTCTCTCACAAGATCTAGCTTCGCCTCTGCCCAGCTGATTGCACTTGGCTAGCAACTCCTTATAACTCCTGTCACAGTATGCAAAAACGTTTACTTCAGAAAGTAAAAAAAAATACCTAAGAGAAAAGAAAGGCCATGTACAATCCCCCTTTCCTCACTTTAAAAGTATTGTAAGTGACTAGTGAGCAAACAAAACTTTTTACTGTTCTGCTGCTAACATGAGTAATGGTAGAAGTAAGGTGAATCACCATCTTCATAGGTCACTGAAGCTGAAGGTCAAATTGTTGCACTACTCTGCTGCTGACATTACTAATGGGATATAATGAACTGAGTTTAATAGGTACTTAACAAAATGTACCAACCTATTTCGGATGACCAAGGACTTGACTAGTGTGTCTATTGTATCTTTTGTCTTAGCAGTATTCCCCAACAAGGCTAGCTTGAGAACATCATCTTCCTCCAAGCTTAGATCGGAAACCCTGGATTCAAAACGAGTTATAGAGACTCAGTAAAGTAATTTACCAAAAGACTGAATCTTAAAACGTTAAAAGAGCAATAAGAAATATATTTCTCCCACAGTTTAAGCGCTGCGAGCTCCTTGGCAAGAGCCATAGTCCTGTCTTGTAGCTTAGCGCACTGGGAAGTAAGCTGAACACATTCCTGTAACAAACATATTATATAACACAAAGTTCTACTCGGAATCCAAAAGCATCTGAATCAAAGGATGTTAGAGTTTCGTTATACCTCAGATTTTAGTTTCAGCAATTTTTGGGTTGCTGATATTTCTTTCATAGCCTCCCACCTTTTTACTTTGTCCTCCTCCAATTGTTCCTTGCATTGTTGCAACTGAGAAGAAAATACCCAAACGATTTCTTCTATGGATTCTCATAATCAAAGAGGGACTTCAAATCTCAGTGAGAAGTAACGTTCTCGAATCGATAGGCAACGATGAGCCAGAGGGAGAACAAATTACCTGAGCGGAGACTTCAGAATTCTCTTTTTTCTTCCCCTCCAGAGCCGAATTGAGGTTATGTATCTTCCCTTCGAGCCGCTTCACTTCTCCTCTCAACAACGCCGGATCCTCGTCGATTTCGCCAGCCTTATGTGAGGCAGTCGAATCGATTTGATTCCCAGATGACTGGAAATAAAGTCGGCAAGGATCCTTCAAATGGCACTTCTGCTTGCAAATCGGACAATTTCGCTTATTCGTACTCGGGCAGTACTCAAACCATTGCTGCAAACTAGGGTTTTCCGAATTTCGGATTAGCACAAATATCTTAAGATCCTAAGAAAAACGTTTTGATTGCGCCGCACTAACCATAGTTCGTGAAAGACGTGGCCGCAGGCGGAGATCGATTGCAGATTTTCAACCACCGGTTTCAGATCTTCGTAGCAGATTGAACAAATAGCACCCCCCGCCGCGTTTTCGCCGGCCATCTCTCCGGCAATCTGTGTCTACTCCGTTCCGACAACAAATGCTTTGGTATTTAAATGCAGCCCATTCAGACGATATTTTTTTCTCGAGAAAATCAAAAAGGAAAATGTGAGAGAAAACAAACATGGCGCGAGAAGAAGAAGTTGAAATTTCTGATTAACCGCGAAAATCTGCAAAAGCTTTTTCCTATCAGGAGTCTTTAAGTCACCTGAGAGTAATAACATAACAGCCTAACTGGCTTGTATAAGCCCAACGGTTTCAAAATTTACGGCCCGTTTAGGCCACTTAGCAATTAATTGTAAGTGACTTGTATAAGCCCAATGTTTTCAAAACTTACTGGCCATTTAGCCCACTTATCAATTAATTATTACATTTACAATTTAGCTCAGTGACTGGAGTTCAATTGTTCCCGCTAATTGAGGCTTACCGACTCTTAAAATTACTTCTCAGTTGTGAGTTGTCGACCAAAAGTGAATACCGCCAAAACTAAATACATCATTAATTAATGTGATTAGAGATTAAAAAATTCGTTAGTCAAACACAATGTTTAAATTAATGTTGACATTTCTTGGTTATAGTAGTATTGTTTTAGTTTTATTAAAAATTATTAAGAAAAAGCGTGGGTCCACGCGCTTTGATACTGTGCCTCGTGCAGCCCACTTGTACCGTTTTTTCTTAAAAAATCCGTCCTCTAAGGTTTCACGTGGCTCATGCACCTGACTGGGTCAGGCGAATCTCGACCGTCGGATGAGTTGAAACATAGAATTACTAAAATTACCGATATGACCGTCGGATCAAATGAGCTTTAAGCTGTGATGGAGCGTTAATAGCCGTACGATTGACTCTAAAGAGGAATCAACATCACGAGGCGAGAGATAATGGTAACGGCATAAAAGCATTTCCAAATGTGGGACCCAAGAGGCTTTTGGACAGCTGTAGCACTTGCACATCATCTTATCTTTGGACGCTTACACGCCGTGTGAGCCGTTGATTTTGACGAAATTGTCAACCTTTTTAACTCGCGGAGATCACGCGCTCTTGCCGTCTGGCACGTGTGCTACACTCTTCTAGCGAGACTGGTAAATTCTTCTTCTTCTTTTTATCAGAACTGATAAATTCTTCTTTTTAAAAATAAATTGCGTATGAGACTACAAATTTCACAAAACATCAGATAAAGAATTAAGGGCTTATTGAATTAATGATTTGAAAGAATTTCTATTTTTTTCTAAATCACCTTTTATTGGATCTAATATTTATAAAAATCATTCAAAATTTAAGGTTATTGGATTGATCATTTATATAAATTCTTTAAAATCCTGTTTCATTGAAAAATTGTGATTTCATCAACAAAATATATCAAAAACAGTTTTGAGTGATTTATGAAATATTTTTAGTTAAAAATAAACATATTTAAATATCATATTTTAATAAATAAACAATTGAATTACCATTTTTCCTTTTTCTTATCATTGACAACAACATTATGGCAGCAATTTTTATGATATTGATAATGATAAAAAAATATTTTGTTGATTTCACAAAAACTTGTTAGATAATTGAATATATATAGATGGTATGCCGATCTCCAAACACAACACTTTATAAGAAAAATTCGCATTAGGAAACTTTTTAATTGTTATTTTTTATTGATTTTAATAAACTTTTATAAAAAGTTCATTAGAATAGTTTCATTCTTGTTTCGTGAAAATAAGAGATTGTCCATGGCTCAGAGAAAAAAAAGAAAATATTGTACTTACAAATAAAAAATGACTTGACTTTCATGGCTCTAAATCTCTTAGAAATCTATCTAATCACTTTAGAAATTATATCTGGATTTACAAAATCCGCTCAAATGTTCTATAAACCATTTTATATCCAAATCCCTAAAATCATTTATTCAATAACGTATTTTTTTATTTACATTGATCTTTTATGATTTAAACGTTGGGGAATTTCCGGAATGACATTTTTCTTTATCCTTTTCGAGGTTTTGTTGGCCATATTAGTGTGACATAATGGCAGTCCCTAGAACGATGATCAGAGGAGCGACATCAGCAATGAGTGTAACCTAATGTGGCTATTTTTGAACAAATAACACATTTCACACACACACAAAAATCCAACCGTTTAAAACATGCGAAATCTCATTTAATCATATATGTTTGTGTCCAAATGGATATTCTTTCTAATTTTTGTATTTGTTAGTATAAAAGAGGTCGATAGCTATAGTTTCACCCTAATAATGTAATAATTACATTCATCATTTTAAAAATTTGAAAACGCCTGATTTCCCTTTAATTACGAACTTAGATAAATTTAGCCTATGCTCACCAATATTACCGAGGTTCACGAAAGACATTCAAGGCCTTTGGAAAAGTATAAACTACAGCTCAGCTTTTGTGGAAAGGAAGCCAATCTAATTGTCGACCTTCTCTCAATAACAGCATCCTTCTACTCTATTTACCATGCTTGTGTAGACTGGTTTTTTCGAATGGCTAAGGCCACAACTGAAACGAATAAAACAGTGTGCTCGTTTCTCGTAATCTCTATAAAATAGTATGTTGAGTAGATAGCATAATGGATAAATTGTCGAGTTCGTGTATAGAAAATCCCGTTGATCGAAAATTATAATTTATTATCGGGTTTTACAAACACTTGCAACCACAGAACCACACCATACCACTTTTTTTTTCTTTCCTTATAATATCATAAACATGTGCTTCGTTGTTATTCTTAAAAGGCAATGAATGATACAACAGTATCCCATGATTCAAGTATGTGGCAGAGGGATCCCCTATGGTGCTAAGTGACAATCACTATCTTTCTATCTACAAACTTTAAAATTTTATATACAGTGATCCATAATTAATTTTAAAATAAATGAAATGGAATACATATGTTATCCATTAAATAGTTTTAAAACATCATTGCTGAATACTGTAATGTCGAAAGTTCACAATGATCTGGAAAGGAATGAAATGTAACTTTTATACTTATCCAGTTATCCCTTACGTTTATTTTTAAATACAAATATAGTTCATAAAACAAATTCCAATTCCATAATCGTAGGTGTTAAAAAGGTAAAAAGAGATAACAGTTTTTTACTTCTTGTGCGCATCGATAAAAAGTAGGCACTACGACGAAAGTATGGTTTCCCACTATTATTCATAAACAAAGCAAAAAGCGCGTGTGAAAGACGCGTATAGATAGATGTCCAAGGAGTTGTGAGGTTGACGAAAGAAGATATTGGAGATTATTCAAAGCCTTTGACAAATCTTAAAGTCAACCAAAAACAAGAAACCAGAAACCACTTCTGGTTTTAGTCTCCAGCACTAGGCGACAAAGACCGGATAAGCATCGAGATACCCTCCTCAAGCACATACTTTCTTTCTTTCTCTCTCTCTCTACATTTGTTAAAAAGCCAAAAAGACAATTCCTCTCTCTCTATACGTACCTTTGCAATGCATACAAATTTATAAAATACGTATTATGTCTATCAAGGTGATTGTGATTCCGACAGTACTCATCTTTTCAAAGTGTGTTCATACTTACTTGCTTTTAAAACAAGAAATAACTAAATTTTGGTTTGTTTCATTCTAATCACAAAGCAAACTTATGTGAACCTATGTCAAATATACCTAAAGTTTTTAACGAGATGTTTGCACAAAAATGGACTCAGTTTAGAGGATTCCTATTTAAGTTAGGATCCAAAGAGTAAAAGACGTTTTGCTAATTACAAGTTTACAACAACTAATTTGTTTTGTACAATTGTCTCTTGTTCACACGAGAGTATATAATTTAATCACACTTAATAATTTATATTATCAATTTTATAATTATTTTGACAAAAAATCATTTACATTTACTAATACACTTTGTTTATTTAGCTAATCTATAATTTGTAATAAAAAATTAACACAATATTTTTCTCATTATTTTGTAGCTTAGAAAGCTATTTTATTTTGATTGCCAAGTAATAATGTGTTCTATACGTTTACCAATTAATTAATTAACTTCAGTGAGATATATAAATGGTTCACACTAGGCTACCCGAAACCCAGACCCGAACCGAACCGAAATATCTGAAACCGAACCAAATATCCAATGGGTAAAATATTTAAATACTTGTAAGTATCAGATATTACCCGAACCGAACCGATACCCGATCGGGTTATCCGAATGACCCGAATTATATATATATATGTTTTTTTTGAATATTTCTATGAGTTTTAGGATATATTACATTTTTTGATTTTTCAATTTAATTTTTCAAATTTTCAGATATTTTTGGGGTTTTTGTGAATATTTTCCGAGATTTTGAATATATTTTTGAGTTTTTATATATATTTTTAGGTTTTTTGGTATATTTTTAGGTTTTTGGCTAATAAATACCCGAAATAACCGAATCCGAACCATAACCGAAATTTTTTGGATAATATTTGGTCTTAGAATTATGTACCCAAACCGACCCGAAACCAAAAATACCGATCCGATACCGAACCGAAACTCCTTAAAAAACTATGAGTATAAACTTTATACCCAATAGATGTATATTCGAACAGTTCCTACCCAAACCCGACCCAAACACCCGAAGTTCCGGACTTAATTCACATGTTTGAATAATTGAATTGTCAAAATAAGAGAACAGAACGATATTGTATTCTACACTGTATTTTATCATTAAATCATTTAATAAAATTTCACCTCCAATTTTCAACCCTTTTAATTTTCCTCCTCTCACTCTCTTTATAAACATCTCTCTCTACCCATCAAAAGTCAGCGCTCTCTTTTGTCTCCTCTGCTTTCTCTCTTGTCTCAGAAGCTTTTGTCTCCCCTGAGAACCAATAAAATGGCCGACGATTGGGATCTCCACGCCGTAGTCAGAGGTTGCGCATCCCTGAGCTCATCAGCAACCACCACAGCCACCGTCTTCTCCGGTGGTGTTTCATCTCACACGAACCCTATGTTCACCGTCGAACGACGGAGTAATGCCGGCGTATTCGGGGAGATTCGAGATCTCTACACGCCGATCACACCAGAATCAAATATCTCTGTCGTCTCTTCGTTCTCTTGTCTGAATTACCCAGAAGAATCCAGACAGAGACCGAACCAGAAACGTCCTCTTTCTCTCTCTGCTTCCTCCAGTAGCGTCACTAGCAAGCCCACAGGCTCCACTACCTCTAGATCTAAAAGAAGGTTCGAACTTTTCAACTAATTTTTATTTAACAATAACCCAAACATCAAATATAAATTCAAAGTTTCGAACTTTATTGTAAATAGACGGCTAAAAAAGTCTCTGTGTTTTGTTGCTTGCTTCTTGTTTCAGAAAGATACAGCATAAGAAAGTGTGCCATGTAGCAGCAGAGGCTTTAAACTCCGATGTCTGGGCATGGCGAAAGTACGGACAAAAACCCATCAAAGGTTCACCATATCCAAGGTAGTATATTACTCCATCGAAAAAAAATATTGAATCGTTACGAAACTTTTTCATTTATTGTTCTTTAAGACTTATAAATGTTGTGTATTCTTTCAAGACAAAACTTGTCTGTTTTTGTGATTCTGTTTGCGTAGTTTGTTAAATTAACTCTGTTTCTAATTTATTTCTATATTCATGAAAAAACAGAGGATATTACAGATGTAGTACATCGAAAGGATGTTTAGCCCGGAAACAAGTGGAGCGAAATAGATCCGACCCGAAGATGTTCATCGTCACTTACACGGCGGAGCACAATCACCCAGCTCCTACCCACCGTAATTCTCTAGCCGGAAGCACTCGTCAGAAATCATCTGATCAGCCGACGACTAAATCTCCAACGACCACGATTGCTACTTATTCGTCGTCGCCGGTGACGTCAGCGGACGAGTTTGTCTTGCCTGTGGAGGATCTAGCGGTGGGAGATCTCGACGGAGACGAAGATCTGTTGTCTTTGTCGGATACGGTGGTGAGCGAGGATTTCTTCGAGGGGTTGGAGGAATTCGCCGTCGGAGATAGCTTCTCCGGGAACTCGGCTCCGGCGAGTTTTGATCTCTCTTGGGTTGTAAACAGTGCCGCAACAACCAGCGGTGGAATATGATTCGCAGAAGATAGAATTACGGCTTAGAATACTGTTTTTAGGAAAGATATAGGATTAAGGAATTATTCTCGGATTATATGTAAAAATAGGAAAAAAATTGTTCTTTGTTACGTTTTTTTGGTTCTTCTTCCTCTTGTTTCTAATTATCTTAGAGAAATATAATTGTATATTCCTTAAGGCCGATATTCGTAACCAAATTTTATCATTTGATTGAGACGAAGAAGATTAGTTGCTGACAAAAAAAAAAAAGGAAGAGGAAGAAGATTAGTTAGTCCTATCACTAAAAAAACCTATAGTCAAGATATATCTAATGTGCCCTTAATTCAAATTAATGAAAAGAAAATGTTAAATGGAATCCTTATCACAAAAAAAAAAGTTAAATGGAACATAAATTAAAAAGTCAATTCGGGTTTTCTTTTAATATAAAAAGAAAACATTTTTGTCATTTTGTAATTTACGAAGAAAATGTTAAAACGGTATTTATATTGAAAATGAGGGAATATCCGTTGTTGATGCTTAAAAATGTATGATAAGAAATCAAGTAATTTTTATTTTTTCAAAACAAATATGTTTTATCATTATTCCCAAAATCATTCAATCAATAGAAAATTAATCTGCATAATTCAAATAGTAAAAATATAAAATATAATAAATATTTGCATTGATTTGTGAAAAAGTTTTTTATTTGTGAACAAATTTTTTTTTTCTAAAATGCCAGAGAATAAGGGAGTAATAATTTTGGGATTCGTTTAGCTGTTAGCCGGTATTTCAGTTAATAATTGAAACTAAATTCTCATAGCTGTAAAAAAATGGCTGACACTATCTATATGGAGTATTTAATAGTGACAATCTTATCATTGATAGTTTTGGAAAGAAAAGTTATATTTTCATTAATGCTAAACATGGCACATGATACAATTTGGGTAAGGTATGGGTAAAACATTTCCTAGCGTGCTGCTTTCACCTTCAGCAAGTCGTTTTTAATCTGAGTTTATTGTTAGGCCGATGATCAGGCCCATATTTATAAGTACGCCCACAACGTTTTTAATGCATTAATCCATTCTGAAAGATTCCGTTAATTCTCAACCGTCCGATGATTCAGCTTGTGTGTAACGCTATGCATTTGATTATAAGTAAATAAAAACTGATTGGAATATGTACATACTGATTACACTTTTTGATACTGTTTATTCAGTTGTCAACCATTTCTGGATATTGTTGCATATCGATTTAATATTCTCTCTAAATATTAATCGGTATTGAGCGGATATTTCCAAATTATGGGATGTGTAGAATATAAATCTAGAAATAAAGGGGTCAATCGGATAATATAAAAGAATTCTGCGACAGGATAATTAAGCGCAATAGCAGTTAATACAGGGACCCATAAAATAAATATCACTATCACTTGGCAAATCTGAAATTTGCATTCCACCGTTGCATATCTCCGGTGAATTCTCTCATCGGCTGCCGGGAACAAATTGTTTCTCACCGAAGAATAGTGAGGAAATGGCCTTTTCTTCATCAAATTCCTTACCACGTTCTGCAACTGACATTGTTCTTCCGTCATTCTTCGCCGTGAATCTGGAACCCATCGTTTCCGGTAATAGAGAATTTTTGAACTAGTTGTTAATTAATATTATTTTGAAATTGCTTAGGATCCACAAGAAGCGGCTTTCTCATAATTACTTGCATCTAAATTAATTTCCTCCATGAATGCTGCAACTTTTCTTGGGTTTTCGCCTTCTACCATCGTGAGATTTTCTTAAAACTTCAGAAGTCTCCATGTGCATTCTAAGCTTGTGGTTTAAGTATGTTGAATATTAAATTGATTCCACTAATCCCTAGGTAAACTGCAAGATAATGATAAAAATGAAGTTAACGTTCATAACTTTATCTCTGCAGTCAAATTTTGAGTATTTTGCTTCTCATTTGAGATCTTTATACAATAGGAGAATGGTGTTGTTTTGTGTTCTTGTGGTATCCAGCCAGTTCCATTAGGAAAATGCTTTTACATATCTGCTAATGTTTTTTAAGGAAAAATTTTTGTGTGTTAATTTCGTGTTTGTACAGAGCTTAAAAGATGGGGAAGACGAATGTATTAACGAAGATCAAAGCTTGCAATGGCGTCAATAGACCTATCTACGTGCTGGCCGGTTTAGCATTTCTCATCTCAGTTGTTACATTAGCTAAGTTCAATTACATAACACCACTAAGCTTCTCTGATCGGTTCTCTAACACTCACGGAAGCTTTCAAGGCGACAGCTTTAACAACATCGGAAGCCAAATGAGAAAGACGATCGAAACCGCCATTTTCAAAATCCACCAAGAAATGGATGATCTCAAGGCTCTAGAAGCAGCTTCTTCTTCTCCAGCTCCATCAGATTCCGGATCCATGTTTAGGCATGTAGCGTTTCTTGCGGATATTCTCTCATTGGTTCAGTCAGTTCATATGGATTTGCCTTCGTTCGAATCGGATCATCCATGGAAGCAGCAAAATGGTGAGCATTTCATGAGAGAGGAGATAAACAAGTACATCAAGATCAAACCGAACCGGCTTGGGAAACAGAATTTCATGGGAGCTAACGGAACTTTCACTTCGATCGGTCACGCTTGTTTCGCGATGAAGAAAGATCTAGAAGAGTATATGGACTACGACGTTGGAGAAATCTGCAACGACGATTGGAGATTAGCTCAGAAGCTTATGGTTCACGGATGCGATCCGTTGCCTAGAAGACGGTGCTTCTCTCGAGCACCGCAGTTATATCACAAACCGTTTCCGATCAACGAGTCTCTATGGAAGCTTCCGGATAATCGGAACGTGAGGTGGGGACAGTATAAGTGCAAGAACTTCACTTGCCTCGCAAGCAACACAACAGCAAGAAAAGGGTTTTTCAAATGCACTGATTGCTTCAACCTCACGCACCACGAATTGCCAAGATGGGTTAACCGGGGGGAAATCGATCCCAAGACAAACCAAACCGTGGATTTCTCGGTACACGAAGTGCTGGAAATCAAACCGGGAGAGATTAGAATCGGATTGGATTTCAGCATTGGCACGGGAACGTTCGCAGCGAGGATGAGAGAACGTAACGTCACCATTGTAACAGCAACAATCAACCTCGGGGCTCCATTCAACGAGATGATCGCTCTGCGCGGTTTAGTCCCTTTGTACTTAACCGTGAACCAACGGTTACCGTTCTTTGATAGCACGTTGGATATGATTCACACGACGAGGTTTCTTGATGGATGGATCGATCTGATACTTCTTGATTTCGTGCTGTTTGATTGGGACAGGGTTTTAAGACCTGGTGGATTGCTGTGGATCGATGGTTTCTTTTGTCTTAAAGAGGATTTGAGTGATTACGTTGAAGCGTTTAAAGCGTTGAGGTATAGGAGACATAAGTGGGTTGTGGTGCCTAAGAAAGATAAAGATGACAAAGAAGTTTTCTTCTCTGCTGTGTTAGAGAAACCTCCAAGACCCTTTAGATGAATTGATCAGTCTTTTGTGTTTACTCTCGTATTTGTAATACTCTAAAAAATGAAACAGAAAATGTCAAAAATAGTGTAAGATATAGTTTGATTATATGTTCCTATTATTACATTTTACTAATAAAAGGTAAGTAATAGTATACTATAGGTTCCAAGTGACTAAGAACACGAGGAACGACAGCGTTTTACTTAAAGAAACATACGACAACCTTTTAATTTTGAATCAGTGATATACCTCTGTACGAGGAAGAGGGTCTCTCGTACTAGGCTCGGACCGGCGAACGCGGGAGTATATAAACAGCATTGCCTCTTTATTTTCTCGATTCCGCTACATCGGGAGTTTTGGGTTTGGAGAGAGAATTCGAAATCGGAGAAGAAAGACGACGATAATGGAGGAGGAGAAGCTAGAGATCGTCGGACCATTGGAGGAGCCGTTGATGGAAAACATCGTACCGGAGGAGATTAACGGCCTGGATTCGCTTTCTTCGTCAGATACCGATAGCGAGAAACCAGATTCTTCCGTTCCCATCAATGCTCCGATCTACCGGATGTTTGGACGAGAACGACCAGTCCACATGGTTCTCGGCGGAGGTAAACGTACGAACACTCTCTACACTCGTTCGATTTTCATTTCTCACAGATTTGGTTTAGGGAAATTTCGATCTGATGACAAACGTATAAACATTTAGGATTCGTGATTAGGCTTTCTTCTATGAGATTTCGTGTGACTTGAGTGATTATATTGGAGAGATTTTTATAGATATAGAAAGAAAGATTTATAGCGATTGATTATGTGACCTAATCACCAAGTGGTTGGGTAATTTTGTTGAAGCCGCTGATGTGTTGCTATGGAGGGACAAGATGGTCAGCGCAGGATTACTGAGTGCAGTGACTGTGATTTGGTTGTTTTTGGGATTGGGTCAATATCGTCTTCTCACATTTGTTTGTCGCGGCTCGATCCTCTTTCTGCTTCTCTCATTCCTCTGGTCCAATGCTCTCAACAAGTAAATTCCTTTTTTTGTCTCACGTTCCTGAAATATATGCAAGTAAAAAACCTGATTCATCATTTGCTAGTTTTGAAAAATTCTTAATTATTATTTTTAGATCTCCAGAAAACATAATGGAGATTTACATCCCTGAGAAGCCATTACTCCAAGCTGCGTCTGCATTGACCTTTGAGCTTAACTGTGCTTTTGCAACCTTGAGGAGCATTGCATTGGAGAGAGACATCAAGAACTTTGCAGTGGTACTTGTTTAGTTTTCTCTAGTCTAGCTTGGAGCAGTCTCTGATATGTTTGATACATTCTTTATCAAAAAAAAAAAAGATATGTTTGATACATGAACTTGTTTTTTTTTTTTTTTTTTTTTTTTTTTTTTTTTTTTATGAAACAAAGGTACTCGTAGGACTTTGGATGGTGTCAATCATCGGAAACTGGTTCAGCTTCGTGTCATTGCTCTACTTCTGTAAGTACATAACTGGTTCTGATACTCTTGTTTATCTATCCATATCCAGAGATTATGTCTTGACCTAATGATAGACTCTTAAAACCAACAGGTTTTGTTCTAATTCACACTGTGCCAATGCTCTATGAGAAGTATGAAGATGAGATTGATCCAATTGCAGAGAAGGCTGTGGTTGAGATGAAGAAGCATTTCCAAGTTTTTGAAGCCAAGGTTTTGAGTAAGATCCCTCATTAGCCAACACAACTCAAAGGTGGAAACTGAAATTAGATTCGGTTGACTTAGTTTTGTTCATTTATTCATTCTTTATTTTTTCTTGGGGTCCAAATCGTTTCGAGTCACATTCCTCTGTTCATGTGGTATTGGTTACTTCCTACTCAAGCCATCTAAATTTTTACAATGTTATGCTTTTAAATAATAACATTGTAATGGATATCTTAAGCTGATAGTTCTCCATGGATAAATCAATGCTGATTATATTTATTATTTAAAGCTGAGCTTAAAGTTAGAGAACTTTTACCAATTTTTATTTTTCTTAAATGCATTACTCTGTAGTCTGTAACAAAAGATTTATGGATGAGATAACAAAGTCACAGCGCACAGCAAAAAGAAATGAACACATTACAACAGAAAATGCAGACTTCTAGGCCTAACTTCAATATTCCAAGCCCATTTCGTACCGACAGATTATAAAAGAGATTAAAAAATAAATTGAAAAAAAGAATAATACTCTGCCCAAATCGCCATTGTTCTTCTGTTTGAGATCTCCCTCCACACCATATCATCAGATCTACACTTATCTTCAATCAAATTCATCCATAGTTCCGAATTCTTCTGTGTAATTAATTTTCTCTCACTTTCGAATTCCATATCAGGGTTCTCGATTCGAATCCATCTCTCCCATTTTTGTTTTCTCTCCTGCCACGAACCCGTACAACAATGGCGCAGCAACAGTTCCTCCACCAGCGTCCCATCCAAAACCCATTCTCAAACCCTTTCTCTTCCTCTTCTCTTTCAAATTCTTCAATCTCGAACCGTCCCATCTCTCTCCTCAGCCGCAACGGTCTCCTCCTCCTTCTCGCTCTCCTCGTTCTCCTAGGTGTATTCGTACCCTGGGCAGGATCTCCCTTATTCCCGTTTCCAAACGGTCTCTCTTCTTCTTCTTCTTCATCGCAGTCCAAATGGCGCGACTATTCCCTCGCTCAAGCCGCCAAATTCGCAGCTAAGAACGGGACTGTGATCGTCTGCGCCGTGAGCTATCCTTACTTGCCCTTTCTCAACAACTGGTTGATTAGTGTTTCGAGACAGAAGCACCAAGACAAAGTTCTCGTCATCGCTGAGGATTACGCTACTCTCTACAAGGTTAACGAGAAGTGGCCTGGTCACGCCGTTCTCATCCCTCCGGCGCTTGATTCTCAGATCGCACATAAGTTCGGTTCCCAGGTATCATCCCTGCACAGAGCTTCATCTTTTCGATCCAATTTCATCTTTACCTTAGCTGAAAATGGCTTAGAAATTCGTTTGATAGCTAGTGTTTTGTCACTGATTACTCGAAATCATAAGTTTGTGTAGTAGTCCATAAAGGTTTCGGTTTTGAGCTGTGTTTAGTACACTTATGGCTGATCCTGTGAATAACAATGATTTGTGAACTTGTAGTTTCACTAGCGGTCGTTTTCTTTCTGAATTTGAATGATTATGTAGTTTACCTTTCATCATCATTCAAATTCAGCTGAAAGTGGCTTAGAAATTCAGATTTTAGGTATGTGTTTTCGTTAACTTGTTTACCAATCTGATTCTCGTGGATCCTGGATGATTCTTTGATTAACTAATGTTACTTTGGTGGTTGCTCGGATCATAAGTTTGTGTAGTCCCTCGAGGTTTTTAGGTAACAGGAGATGGTGAACTTGTAGTAGCCATTTTTCTTTCTAATTTTGATCAAATCTGAATGATTTATGTATCCCCTGTTTCTGATTTCAATGGAATTTGTATGAATCCATCATTTTAACTAATGAATCATATATCCGGTCAGGGTTTCTTCAATTTTACGGCACGGAGGCCGCAACATCTTTTGCAAATTTTGGAGCTAGGTTACAATGTTATGTACAACGATGTTGATATGGTGTGGTTGCAAGATCCATTCAAGTATTTGGAAGGAAGCCATGATGCGTACTTCATGGATGACATGACTGCAGTAAGTAGTAAATTCACACATCTCCCTTTTGACATGTCTGCAACTTTATGCACTCAGGTAATTTATTACTGTATCTTGTTCATTTTGGTGGCCAGATTAAGCCATTGGATCACTCTCATGATTTACCACCTCCGGGTAAAAAGGGAAGGACATATATATGTAGCTGCATGATTTTCTTGCGTCCCACTAATGGCGCAAAGCTTCTAATGAAGAAATGGATTGAGGAACTTCAAGACCAACCTTGGTCCAGAGCAAAGAAAGCAAATGATCAGCCTGCGTTTAACTGGGCACTTAACAAAACAGCTCATCAGGTATGTTGCTTCTTCCTCCAAGCTCCACAGTAAAACTGTAACTTGCTGTAAATTGGTCTCAAGCTTTGTTGAGTCAATCAAATCTGAGCTTCAAATCTCAAAAGACTGAACCTTTTCGTACTCGAACGATTGTTTATGGGATCCTTGTGTTGTGCAGGTGGATCTCTACTTGCTATCTCAGGCAGCATTCCCAACAGGAGGATTGTACTTCAAGAACGGGACATGGGTTAAAGAGACAAAGGGGAAACATGTCATAATCCACAATAACTACATTCTTGGTTTCGACAAGAAGATCAAACGTTTCCGTGACTTTGGTCTATGGTTAGTGGATGATCATGCTCTTGAGTCCCCCTTAGGAAAATTACAGTAAATTCGAATGGCCAAAAAAGATTGTATCTCTCTCTCTAGTGATTGGGATTTTCAGGCTGCGCAAAAAGGAAGAAAAATCGACCGATTTATTTTTAGGAATCTTTAAAAGTTACGTGATAGTGTGTTGTGGTAATAAGTTCGAATTTGAATCAAATAACGGGCTTAGCTATTTTCAGTTTTTGCATTCGAATTGGACTGACATCATTTTTTTCTTTCTTTTCTGTCCTATACTCTATAGTACCCGCACCATGACCAGCACCATGACCATGCTACTGACGATCAAAACTTATGAATAAAAAATATTAAATCAAATTAATAATATAGACCAATTAAAATATCTAGTATATGAAAATGGGCTAATCCTCTCCATATTTTGGACATGTGGACATACTAGCAATTGACATGTGGCATGATTTTTTATATTTTTTCAATTAATAACTTTAAATTTAAATTAACAACTTTTCAATTAACAACTTTTCATTTTCTTTTCAATTAATAACTTTAAATATTTTAATTTATTGTAATTAAAACCACTATATTACTCTTAAATTATTATCATTTAGTTTCCATCTTGAATCAGTATTAAATATTTAAGTTCTCTTAATATACGAAGAAATGGATCTAGCGAAGAATGGTGATGAGAAGCAGATCTTGTTCCATGTGACGGTGAGTAAACAAAGAAAATAGATGACATATATATATATATGGTATAATGCAAAAATATATATTTGAAATGATAATTATATAAGTTGGAATTAAAATGTTAGTGTTATTAGGGTAAAATTTTCTAATATTAATCACAAATATATAGTTATTTTCTAATATATTTTTAAAATTATAATAATAGAAAAATCCGTACGTATAGCTGCGTATTAGTCTGGTGTGATTAATGAATGATCTAGGAGAGGAGATGTGAGTCTCGGATAAAGGCAAGGTTATATAATGTTTTTGTAACGACCATGGCCCAATAGAAATGGTATAGGCCCAATAATATCCTCTGAGCCCCTGAGGATCGAAACCTAAACGCGTCTTCGGGAACCAATGGTGTCGTCTCCTCGCTCAGGCTGACTCCGTTCGTCGATCTGCTGCTCCGAGAGGCCGCCGCCATCACTTTGAGTCATCACCGTGGTAAGCAGATTCATGTGCTTTCCCGATAGTTGCCATTGTTATGCATTTTTCTTCATCCCCAAGTTGTAATCTCCACTTAGATTTGCTGCTGCTTTACCCGACCGAATAGGATTTTTTAAGCGAGAAGAAGGCTTGTTCTGGATTTTTGATTCTGCGTTTTAGTCTTTGTACTTTGTAGCTCCAGTTTCAAGTTGTATGGTGTTTGTGCTCTAGTATAGTGTCAACGCGAGGGGAAAGAATAGCTCTCAAAAGATTTTTCACTTGTTTTGGCTATGATGAGCTCTAATCGTTTTCCTTCTTGTGCAGCTCTACCATGGAAGATATTAACAATCCGAGAAAAAGGAAAACCCAAGAACTTGGCAATGATGACAAGAAGAAAGCTAAGGTATTTGGTGGAAACATGCATTTTGATAAGATTCAAGATTAAATATTTTGTTCTTATTTGGTTCTTTAATCATGTATGCTTAGATTCCTCTCGACACCTTTACTTGTAATCAAACGCAGCTAATGAAGAAAATTTATGACAAGATTGATAAAAAGATTACGGACATAAAGCGAAGCTTGCTAACTATAGCAGACTTAGCCTCCTCCTCATCCGATCTGCAGGTATGAGAAGTATATGATTTGTTGATGTTACAGTTTTACTTGAATTGTATATAGATTAATATATTCCTACCCTTGTTTAGTCCAAATTGGACAGTGGGGAGTTACTTTTAAGCTGGATTAACAAAGAGCCTCGATTAGTGTGACACAAACAGAAGGTTAGCAATTCATCGAATATCTTACTTTATATTTTGAAATACAAGTAACTTTTTTTTTGGGTTGAAAAACTGAAGAGGATTGTTGGGCTAAGGCTTTTGCTGCAGCCCTATCGGGTCGCATGATTAAAGATGGACGAAAACCGCATGAGCTTCCCACTGCAGATTTACTTGTGAAGAATATTGATCCTAGCCTTTTGGTAGGAAACAATGCACTACGCAGCCCAATGGACGCTGCTCCCTCCATCCTCCGTCATTACAACTATCGTATGGTCAACCATACCCGTCCAAGCTTGAAATTTCCGACAGACGTTGAGTTGTTTGATAATTTCATAGAGCGTCTAGCTGCCATCGTTCCATTGGCAGCATGCTTCCCTTACCCACCAAGCTACGTTCATTTCGACTCTAAGCTTGGAGACCGAGTAAGTTTATTTGGAAAACTTTAGCTACATCTTTCCTTTTTTCACTATATAAGCATTTGCTACATCAAGTAATTATGCCAATCATTTTACACAACTTGTATATATTATTCTCTTAAACAATTTTTTGCAGAAAGTTTTCCGTCCAACTCCTGCTGATATTGTGGCATTGAAAATTGAGACGCTAGAAGTCCATTGTGTTGTAATCACTGGTAGAGGAGTGGTCTGCATTGATGGGGAGTATGTAGAGTACTGGCAGATCCAAGAAACCCGAGGAAAACGTTTTGCAGAGAATGGCTTCACACGCTTTGAACGAGGCAAGGGACTAATTCGACAAGTTTATGAGTTTGTTCGACAATAGATGACATATGGAAACTCTCTTTCTCTTTCCTCGATACTAATCGTTTGGGATTAAATGTTTTTTTCTTTTGGGATCTTAGACATGTAATTCCATTATTTAAGCAATTTTAGAAGAATTTTTGTGTTTCAAAATATAATGCATTGGACAGGGTATACTCAATGTTTGAGCTTCTTCCTTTGCTAAATCTCCACAGAAAACTTTTGTGACCTCTTTCATTGCAAATACAAGTAACCATTTGGGTTTTGTTGCAACTCTTCTTCTACGCTCTTCGTCAAACCAAAACCGCCCGGTTATTGGGAGTTCGTCAACTTCTTTATTCAGATCGGTTTAGACGTATCCATTGTTTACTTCTTCGGATGGAGATCTTTGGCGTATCTCATCTTATCGACGTTAGTTGGAGGCGGATTACATCCAATGGCCGGACATTTTATCTCGGAACATTATGTTTTTAACCCGAATCAAGAGACTTATTCGTACTACGGTCCGTTGAATCTGCTAACGTGGAGTGTTGGATATCATAACGAGCACCATGATTTTCCGAGGATACCGGGACATAAGCTGCATAAAGTGAAGGAGATTGCAAAAGAGTACTATGAAGATTTGGAGTCGTATAACTATAAGTCATGGTCACAAGTGATTTATATGTATATTATGGATACGACTGTTGGACCTTTTACTAATTTATATAAGCTGTATGTTTTTATATGTTTTTTGTTTACGTTGGCCATTTTGTAATTTATTGGAGGGATTCTTGTGATCTTAGAATCTCGTAGGTGCCTAGGTGGTCTTCACCTTATTATTAATTAATAAAAACCGAAAAAAGAACTCCACACTTTATAAGATTGTACGTATTCTTAAGTTTGGTAGAAAACAATACTTTCATAACACTTGGTTCAACGTCCTCATGCAAAGCTCCATCACCAAACGTTCACCAATCAATAAACTTTAAGAGATCCTCTTCACTTCTGGTGATTTGTAAATCACAGTGTGTCCATCCACAATATAAGAGAGATGGCATGATAACTCTTCTACTTCTTGAAAATATGGTGCAATGCAGCTTATAGTTACCTAAACAATATACTACTCTCTAAAACAATGAAGTGCAAACAAACTCTTCTTATACTCTCTTGGAATTGATATCTCATCGATGGTTTTCGTTTGGACACTAAAGGAAATGCCACAGCTAAACATATAAACCCTAGAGTTTCCTTGTTGACAGTTTGAAACTTTCCCTCATAGTTTACGATGAAGTTGATGTAGTTATCTTCACTGAAATAACAAGTAAGGACCTCAATTCCAAAAAAATAATACAAAACATTTCACTCACACATTTCATGAACACCTAGTCTGCATTCTAACTTCTTCTCATCTACTCAAGAAAAAAGGAAAATAAACATGTTCCCACAAGCCTAATAGTTTAAAGTTAGCAATACTCATACTAAATCAATATTTTTATTCCAGAAATCAAAGTTACACTCAATTTAAAACATGAAAGTTTGAAACAAACTCACCTCATTTTCGCCAAATTGAAGAAATCTCCACCACCGACGCTTCTTTTAACTTCAATTTCGCCTAGATTGTAAACAAATTCGCTGATTTCTCGTTTCTTTGCCCGCACTTGGAGTTTCAGTTTGACTAAACACAATAAGAATTGGTCGTGGAAGAAGAAAGTCGTTTTATCGTTTTCATTTTTTTGTGACAAGAAGTGGCTAAACGACGTCGTTTAGGTTAATCGATTTATAAAAAAAAAAAAAATTATGACTCCGTCGCCACGTCAGATATCCGTAACGGACAGGTCATCAACATTCGACGGTTGACTAACGGGAATAAGGTCAATGTATAAATTAGCTAGATTTTGGTTGTCAGGGTATGAAATTGGAAATATTTTATTGTTAGGGTATGAATCGGCACAGAGTGAAAATTGAAGTGCGTAATGGGACCGTGACCGGTTATTGAGAGATGAATCAGCCGTTTTCCAAGATGCAATAATCTCCATTGAAGCTGCCAACTCTCCATGTTTTATTTGAAAACAAAATATCTCTCGGCCCACATAGAAAGTCCAGCCCAGCCCACAATAGAAAAAGAAAAGGATCCCTTATTTTATTTTATTACCTTGCTAAACTCTCAGAAACTTGGCCGCTTTCCGCCTTGCTGTTTTCATCTCATCTCCTCCATGGGAAAGGAGGGCAAGAGACTGAAGAGATGCTCCACATCAACCGATGTTGAAGCATCAGATCATAAGGGCACGAAGCCTTTGAAGAAAGGTAAGAAATTTGGGTTTTCTTTGCAACATATAAAATCACTGCTCCTGTACTTATATATATATATATGTGTGTGTGTTTTTTCTTTTAGCTGAGACCGAGCTGCATAATTTGGAAACCCATGTAAATCCGAAAAAACGCAAGAAGAAATACGAGATCAAGGTCAGAAACTCAGTTTTGTCTCAAAATTAACTTAATCTTAGCTGCCTGCGTTAATTCATGTACTTAGCTCTGTATTTTTTTGGCAGGAAATGAAGAAATTGAGGAAATCTTTCCAAGAGATGACTGCAACTATGAAAAACCTAGAGGAATTTTTACTGGGAAGGGCTGATCTACCGGGGATTACATTGAAGGTACACTAGAATAAGTTTCTTTTAAACTGTTTGTTTACTAAGGAATCGGTTTGCTGAAAAAACTGCAGGAGATGATGTTAATGAACAAGCCCCCGAACAAGCCCCCGGCTCCCAAGGTGTTTATTTTATAAGTTGCATCTGTTTGTTTGTGATATGCTTGGGGAATAGCTTATTTAGTTTCTGATCTACTTGGTACGTAGGAGGAGGAAGAAGCAGAACCAGAACCAGAACTCAAAGAGGGATCAGCAAAATATGAGTGCTGTTTTGAAACTGAAGATTCAGATGGAAGCAACCGCTCTGCTATCTTGGTTAGGGGACTTGATACTTGCCTTGCTAGGGATGATATCAAGAGCGCATTGTGGAAACATTTTGAGTCAGGTGGATGTCAAGTCTCACGGGTTTTTGTTCCCATAGAGTGTCAAACCGGTGTTCCCTTAGGGTTTGTGACTTACTTGTTCATCTCATCTTCCTTTTTTTTTTGAGTTTAATAATACCAATTCTTTTTTTTTCTTTTCTTACAGATTTGCTTTCGTTGACGTGGATGATAATGAAAAGGCCTTAAATTTAGGTTGTGGTAACATGGGAGAATGTAGGTTTCGTGTTGTTATGGCTCTGGATCAAATGGAATCCTCTACCTTCCCTGACTTTATTGGGTGCCAATATTGTGGTACTTTCCTTCTTCAGCGCCGGCAGAAAAGATGGCGGCTCCGGAGGAACTCTTTCTAGCCTATTGGTCGCTGCTACTTCTTTATCGACCGGAAAGACCAAACCTCTATATTTTTGTAAATTTATGTTTGAATTCCGCTGTTTGAAATTTATGAGATATGAACGCTTTTTTGTTGCAAATGCAAGTCAATCAAATAACCTCAAATCACCAACTAAGCTTTTTTTTGTTTCAAATGCAAGTCAGTCAAATAATCAAGTCAATCAATCAAATTACACATATTCTTTAACAAAACCTTAGCGTGCAAATTAGACACATTGTTTTGATTGGAAGAGCTGTCCAAATACCAAATTTTCCGCTAGGCTTGTTTCAGTTTCAGGTGTCATTGACGAGCTTTGGCCTTGCTGTTTTGGGATCAAGTTTGCGAAGCAGGTCAAGGAGAAGCCTCTATTATCCCAGAGGACAAGATTGATTCGACAGTATTATCACCTGAATCGTTGTTGGACTTGGCTGTCTTGAGTTCTTCAAATCAAGGCTTCCTCCAGCGTTCATACAACTTACAAAATCATACACAACGGATCACATGTTTCCGCCATCCTAACCCTCCGGGAAAAAACTCGAATTTGAGGTTGAAAATGGGAGAACAAAAAAATGACTCGAGTTCGGTAGTCGTAGACTGGTATTTACTTCAGTCTAGTCAAATAAGTATGAATACTGGAATTTATGATATTGCAAATTTAAATAGTCCAAATACAGCTACCAAATGATTTGAGGGCCCACTTGCTTATTAAACTTTCGTTTTTTTTTTTTGTTGCAAATTGTAGTTTGTGTATATTTTCCTCACTTTACAAACATGTGACTGATTTTACATCTTTAGACTTTTTGGAGGATGCTTATGGATGGAAGATCTTCTATATTATTATTTGCAAAGTGATTTTTGAGAAAGAAGCTCTCATTCACTTTTATATATATCTGAAAAGTCTAAATTGCTATTAATAAAATTAATAATTTATAAATCCTTGCCATCATTAATAAATAAAATTAATAAACTACTATTAATAACTTGTTTAAAAAATATATTAAGGAAAAAAAGAGAGATCCCACTACTAAAATACATGATTGATTTTATGGCCCATTTTCAACTCGTATACAAAAGTACAAAACCATTAGTTAAATAAAATATTCAACTTATAATATCGTATAAAAACTTGAAAATAAAATCATGTATAAATCATTTCAATATATATCATACTATATAAAAAAGAATTAAAATATGTAAATCCTCTTTTATAAATAGTTTCATCTCCCTCAATAATCGATCATCTGGCTTTTCTTTTTTTTTATTAGGGTTTCCGATTATGTTTTTTTAACATATAGCCCAGTTTTTATTTGATTTTGTGATTGTTTGTATAGACTTTTGTTATGGATTTTTATTTCATCATCTCATTTTTTCTTTGATTTGTATAGCCACCACGACAACCATGGTCACTTCTCTCTCCGTTAGTAGCTAAACAATGTACGTAATTCTTCCTTATATGGTTGCTATTTCTTCCGGAGTGACCATGTCTGCATGTGCTCTACTGTATATGTTCTGAGCCCAAAGACATGTTACAGGTGATTTGTTGTTGTTTGGGTATAAGTTTGGGTTTTCATAAACAGTTTATGAAGGTTTATTAAAACTTAAAAGTGTCTATAAGAACAAAATTGAACAGTGTCTATTAAATAGACAAAACCAATTCACGTTAACATACACCAAGACGTGAAGAGTCATTTGCCACCAAGGCGCGGGCGAAACACTTACGAATTGGATTTTTACCCAACTATGTTTGGTTTCAGAAATAAAAACGTGCAAGCTACGTCAACGGTTCTTGACAAAGTTGAACGATTTTCATTTGCTCAAATAATGGATTATCTTTTCTGTTTCTGTATACTTAAAGGATTTCATTTGTTCTCTTTGTGTTTTTTTATAAGAATAAGAAGAACGAAAGAGAGAATAAGAAGAAAGTAGTCGGTGGAGGTAAGATGAACAACAATTCCATCGTCGAGAAGAAAACGTCACCATGCTTTCCAAGGTCTTATCTCAAAATCTCTTAAGCAAATGCAAATCGCATTTAATTTCTTTACATGTGTGAAAGAGAAAGTGAACAACAATAACAAGGAAAAAAAGAAAAACCATGAAGACAAAAACAAAAAGAAGAAGCCAGACAACGGAAAATAAAAACCCCAAAGAAGTAAAAAGAATACTATTATGAAGAAGAAAAAATGTCGAGAAATGGAGTAATATATTTGTTGTTACTAATTTTTTTTAATCTGTGTGGAATCTGGCTTTTTGGAAAACAATTAATGGTATTATTATGATAAAGAAAAAATGTCGACAAATGTGGTATTTGGGAAAGATATTTTCTCGCCGAACGTGAAGCTTGGGTTTGATCAATGGAGCATTTTCCATGGGATGTTTTCATGTGTTTGATCAGATCCACATCAGTAATTTTGGTGCAAAAAGCTCAGCAATCAATTATTTGTAAGTATGAAATAGTTTAGATATCCAAATTGTCTCTATATGAGAAAAAATACGAAATGGAGTTGTGAAGAAAGAGCAATCAAATTTTCGAAATAGAGATAAAAGTGATGATCTAACTGAATCCAAAGTAAAATACAAAGAGTTTGGAGCAGAAGCTTTCATTTCGAAGTGATTATATAAAAAAATTGAAAGAAAAAAAAAAAAAAACTATCGAACTCGAGAGTAATGTGTGTTTGTGAGAAATATTGCTTATGATATATCATGAGAATCTGAAACATTAATATATACTTGATACAAAAAAATAATTTAGTTTTTTGGGTACTATACAGTAACTTTTTTTTTTGGGTGCTAACAATTTTAAATTTTTTTTTTTTTTAATATGTATTAGAACCCGCACAAGGTGGGGAAGATCACCTAGTTTACCGTAAATGAAATAGTTCTCCACGTTCCAATGTTGGTCACTAGACTTTTCATTCGTGCGATACTGTAAAATCATTTATTTCCAGATCTGATATATTTTTATGCATTTATATTATTGATTTTTCTTGTTCTCAGAATTTATACATCTGATTATATTGTCAAATCGGATTTCAATTAATTAAATCATGCGTGTAACATAAGAATAGAATATTTATAAATTTATCTCTTAGTTTACACAATTAGATGAAATTATGTACGCCTAAAAGGATAATATATTTTTCAGTCGCACCAAAAAGAATATTTATAATCTGTGTGAATTGACAATGAAGAAAACAAATAAAAAAGTGAAATTAGAAAGACAGGGAAGCAAAGATTCTTGCTCCCTTCGAATCCGCAGCTGAGAAGCGACAATCGGATTTGTAAATTCAAAGAAATTTCTCAATAGTCTCCGTTGATTCTGCCATTGACGGCAAAATATAGTTTCCCATTCTCTCTCCTTCTTCTCTGCTTTTACTAAGCTCACAAGAATCTTCGCATCGGTGCGCTGCTGATAGTCTACGTCGTCAACTGTATAACCACACGCACTTGAAGTCGCTTTTCGTGAGCTGTGATTTCCGCGGGATTTTCATTCAGATTCTCGGATGTGTTTTTGAGATTTCGTCGCATCTACTGGATTTACACTGAAATTTTAGGTGGGGGTTGAGTTCGTAGCTGGTGTTAGGTTGCATTTTCTTGTTTGAGATTCCGTAATCTCGCCGGAGTTGCATGTAATTGCTCAGTTTATTCAAAAATGGGTTCTCTCGAATCTGGGATTCCGGCGAAGAGAGAGAGCGGCGGGAGAGCGGGAAGACAACAGCAACAGCAACAGCAACAGCAACACCCGTTCTTGCAGAGAAACAGATCGAGGCTCTCGAGATTCTTTCTATTCAAGAGGCTCGATTACCTCCAATGGATTGCCACCATAATTGTCTTCTTCTTCTTCGTTGTGCTATTCCAGATGTTTTTGCCCGGTCTTGTGATCGACAAATCGGATAAACCGTGGACTAGCGACGAGACTTTGCCACCTGATTTGGTCGTTTTCAAGGAGAGAGGTTTTTTCGATTTCGGTGAGGATGTTAGATTGGAGCCCACCAAGCTTCTGATGAAATTCCAGAGAGAAAGTAATGCTTTGAATTTCACATCGTCTTCTCTCAATACAACTATGCAGCGTTTTGGTTTCCGAAAGCCAAAGCTAGCACTGGTTAGTACTTTGATTAGAAAATGAAGATTGTTGCTTTTATTGAAGTTTGATGACTGCATTGTGTTTTTTTTTCTCTTCTTAAGGTTTTTGCCGATTTGTTAGCTGATCCAGAACAGTTGTTAATGGTGACTCTCTCCAAGACACTGCAAGAGATTGGCTATGCAATTGAGGTATAGATTTTTTGCTTCTTTGTGGGTTTCTTGTTGTTCTTGTGTAATACGAAGTGTGATAACACGAAACCTCAAACTTGTCTTGGTAGGTTTACTCACTTGAAGACGGTCCAGTAAGTGGTATTTGGCAGAAAATGGGAGTTCCAGTCACAATACTCGAGACCAACCATGCATCAACTTGTCTCATCGACTGGCTTTCGTATGTACCGCATTGCATTTCCCGTGCCACTTATGCATTGATTGAAAACTGTAGGAGAACTAGTGAAGCAATTCTTGATTAGTTCAGAGCTCGGAATTAATCTTGAGGCTATATTTTATTTAGAGTAGTCATGTGATTCTGCTCGATTGGATTTTGTGGATCTGAGGTTGATCTAATGCATTATTGGTTTCTTTTCTTCTATTATTATAGTGCAAATCAAACTTAGTTGACTTGACTTGGTCAATACGATGATTTTCTGATCATTGATAACTTTCTTTGTTCTTATCTTGAAGCTATGATGGCGTGATTGTAAACTCTCTCGAAGCTAGGAGTATTTTTACTTGGTAAGATTAAAGATTCTTTGGCATGAGTGTATATGACTTAGTTCTGGTTTTCGTGTTCAATCATGTATATACACACAAATATTTAATTATTTCACTAGTTTTAGGATTTTTTTCCAAGTTCTTGATAGTTTTTAATTATTGTTATTCTTTGACAGCTTCATGCAAGAACCTTTCAAGTCTTTGCCTCTTGTTTGGGTCATCAATAAAGAAACTCTCGCTGTTCGGTCTAGACAGTACAACTCCACAGGGCAAAGTGAACTCCTAACGGATTGGAAAAAGATTTTCAGCCGAGCATCGGTTGTAGTCTTCCATAATTATCTCCTTCCGGTAATGTTTTATGATTAGAGTGCAACCACCAAAAAAATATTCCTTTTGTTTCTGCTTAGAGATCTATCTCCTGGAATAGCTTATTTTGTTTTACCTGTTTGCTTCATGTAGATTCTCTACTCTGAGTTTGATGCTGGAAACTTTTATGTGATTCCCGGATCACCTGAAGAAGCATGGAAAGCAAAGAATCTGGAGTTTTCACGGAAAGATGACATGGTCATCTCCATTGTGGGAAGTCAGTTCTTGTACAAAGGTCAATGGCTGGAACATGCTCTACTTCTGGAAGCTTTACGGCCCTTATTTTCAGGCTATAACAGTGAAAGTTATAGTTCCCATCTCAAGATCATTGTTTTAGGTGGAGAAACAGTTTCCAACTACAGCGTAGCTATTGAGGTATAACAAGGTCTACTTTGATATTGATGAAATGGTTTGTAGCTTTTGAATATAGAGATTACAGATTCACTAACCTTGTTCCTTGGTTTTGTTTTGAACTTATTAGACAATCTCCCAGAATTTGACATATCCAAAAGATGCTGTGAAGCATGTAAGCGTTGCGGGGAATGTTGATAAGATACTTGAAAGTTCTGATCTTGTTATATACGGATCATTTCTCGAGGAGCAATCTTTTCCAGAAATTTTGATGAAGGCCATGGCGTTGGGAAAACCAATAGTTGCACCGGACCTCTTCAATATTAGAAAATACGTAATGTTCTGTTTTCCTTTGCGTGTTTTATCCATGGACGTGTTGTTCTCTGTTCATTTGGCTGCTTTCTGACTGTATTGCCAAATATTAAATAGGTCGATGACAGGGTTACTGGGTATCTTTTCCCCAAGAAGAATCTTAAGGTTCTATCACAGATTGTACTTGAAGTGTTATCAGAAGGGAAAATATCTCCGCTGGCTAAGAATATTGCCTTGATGGGGAAAACAGCTGTTAAGAATATGATGGCTCAGGAAACCATTGAAGGATATGTGGCTCTATTAGAGAATATTCTCAAGTTTTCATCGGAAGTTGCTTCTCCTAAGGATGTACAAGAAGCTCCTCGAAAACTTAGAGAAGAGTGGAGCTGGCATCTGTTTGCAGCTTTTCTGGTTACAGCGCCTAAGAATAGAACAGCAAGAAGCTATGAGTTCGTAGCAAAGGTTGAGGGACATTGGAATCATACCCCAGGAGAAGCTATGAAATTTGGCGTTGTTAATGATGATTCGTTTGTATATGAAATATGGGAAGAAGAGAGGTATCTGCAGATGATCAATACTAGAAAAAGACGAGAAGACGAGGAGGTAAGCATATGCCAGTTCTTGATATGACATTCTCATCTCCATTTCCTACGTGTCAATTTGATTTATTTTTGTGTTGTTGTGCAGCTGAAAAGCAGAGCCTTGCAGTATCGTGGAACATGGGAGGAAGTATATAAAAGCGCCAAACGGGCAGACCGAAGTAAGAATGATCTGCATGAGAGGGATGAAGGAGAGCTACTAAGAACTGGTCAAGCTTTGTGTATATATGAACCCTATTTTGGTGAAGGAACCTGGTCGTTTCTACATCAATACCCCCTCTATCGTGGGATCGGGCTGGTGAGTTCTTATGTGCATCATATATGTTTTATTAGACCAAAAGAGGGATTTTTTTCTTCTTCTTCTCAACAGATGTGAATGCATCATATTGCAGTCAGCTAAAGGAAGGAGGCCTAGGATGGATGATATCGATGCAACATCACGTCTTCCGCTTTTCAACAACCCGTACTATCGCGATGCTCTTGGTGACTTTGGAGCATTTTTTGCAATTTCAAACAAGATTGATCGTTTACACAAGAATTCATGGATTGGGTTTCAGTCCTGGAGAGCGACTGCGAGGAAGGTACATATCTTTGCTAGCTTAAAAATATCCTTCATCATTGCTATAATAGATTGCCACGTCCAGTGATAATCAATATTACATGTGATGTAATTTGGTACCCCAAAAACAGGAATCTTTGTCCAAGATTGCTGAGAGCGCATTACTTGATGCTATACAAACACGGAAACACGGAGATGCCTTATATTTTTGGGTTCGCATGGACAAGGATCCGAGAAATCCTCTGCGGAAACCCTTTTGGTCGTTCTGTGATGCCATAAATGCTGGGAATTGCAGGTAAAAAAAACACTACAGAGTTCTTACAATATAGTGTTATAACAGTGTTTGAGACTTTTGGCTCATTTTCCTGACCCTTTGCAATTTGTGGGCTTTGACCAAGGTTTGCTTACAACCAAACTTTGAAGAAAATGTACAGTATCAAGAATTTAAACTCACTTCCACCAATGCCCGAGGGTGGGGATACATGGTCTGTGATGCAGAGCTGGGCATTGCCAACAAGATCCTTCTTAGAGTTTGTCATGTTCTCAAGGTGCTTGCTTGCTATTATAACCCATTGATCGTCTCAATACGACACACATTATATAAAAAAAAAAAAAAAAAAAAAAAAAAAAAGAGTACTTAGAGAGTGTTTCTCTCTTGTTTGCAGGATGTTTGTAGATTCATTGGATGCACAGATATACGAAGAGCATCATCGAACAAGCCGTTGCTATCTTAGTTTAACCAAAGTAAGAAACTCATTCCTTCTTCTGCCAAACTTCAGAACTATCCATTTGGGTTTGGATTTGTATATGTGTTAAATATTCTCACAGGACAAGCATTGCTATTCGCGGTTACTCGAGCTTCTGGTGAACGTATGGGCTTACCACAGCGCTAGGCGCATTGTCTACGTAGATCCTGGGACTGGTTTGATGCAGGAGCAACACAAACAGAGGAACAGGAGAGGGAAAATGTGGGTGAAGTGGTTCGATTACTCAACTCTGAAAACAATGGACGAGGATCTTGCTGAAGAAGCAGACTCAGACCGTCGTGTGGGTCACTGGCTATGGCCATGGACTGGTGAGATTGTGTGGCGCGGTTCGTTGGAGAAAGAGAGGCAAAGGAAGAATGTAGAGAAAGAGGAGAAGAAGAAGAGAAGTAAAGATAAGCTGAATAGAATGAGAAGTAGAAATGGTCGCCAGAAAGTCATTGGAAAATATGTAAAACCACCGCCAGAAAACGGAACTGTTACCGGAAACTCCACTTTGTTAAACGGAGACGCATAAAAAAACAGATACAATTTGTACTTTTTCATTTTTTTTTGTAGGTCATAAAATTTGTTTCATTCATTGTTTTCTGGAAAGATCACTATATAAAAGGTCTCAAGTCTCATTCATTCTCTCTCTCTCTCTCTCTCTCTCTTTCTCGCATCTCTCTTCGATTTAACCGACGGCTTTAACTTCCCGGCGGTGAGCTTCATTGTAGAAGTCGAAAAAAGAGAGATGGAAGCTGGAAACAGTGAGAAAGTTGAGTCGCACGTTCTTGAGATCAATCTCATATCGGCGCAAGGACTCAAAGAACCGACGGGAAAGCTCCGGCGATTGCAGACTTACGCATCTGTCTGGGTTGACTCCTCCAACAAGCTCCGGACTCGGATTGATCGGATCGGCGCTGAGAATCCGATTTGGAACGACAAATTCGTTTTCCAGGTTTCTTCGTATTTCCTCTCTAGCGAAACTTCTGGCGTTTCCATCGAGATCTATGCAGTTGGTTACTTGCGGGATCATCTGATCGGAACCGTACGCTTCCTCGTGAGTAACTTCCTCCCAACCGCCGCCGTGAAAGTTCCGTCTCTCGTCGCGCTTCAGATCCGTCGCCCTTCGGGAAAGTTCCACGGCGTTCTCAACATCGCAGCCATGGTGATTGACGCTTCCGAACTTCCGGCTGATTTCTTCAAGTCCGTTCAAGAAAAATTGGCAGAGAGTCGTCGGAGTCGAAGATTGAGAAAGTCGAGATCTGCGGTCAGTTCGTCCGAGAACGGCCTTGCTGATGACGCCGGGAGCTCGAAGGAGAATTCGGTATCCGGATCGGTAAATTTCTCCGACGACGGCACGGACTCGACGGCGTCTTCTCCCATGCCGTCTCCGCTCAGAGACTGGAACGCAATTCGAGATTTGGCGGGAAAGAATCACGTGAGATCGTCATCGGACGGTGGAGGATTGATGTGCTGTTTCTTGATGAAATCGTCGGGTATATTACCAGGAAGAAAAATTAACGGCTGAGATCTGTTATCTGATTCCCACGGTTCAGATGTCATTTGGTTTATCAACGGTTCAGATCTCCCCACGTCGTCGTTTAGGCCGTTCCAACGGTTATGAGTGTAACCAATTCTAAAATTTGGAATTTTTGTTGTTGTTCATGTTTCTGAAAAATTGTTTTAGCAGTTTAAAATTCATTTCAATATGAATAAGAAGAGAAATAATATGATGTGTTCTTCTTTGCCATATTCATTTTTCGAATATCACAAAAAATGTGGATGAATTATTGTCTTTTTGTTAAACAATATAAAAAGAGTGAAACAAAACGCGGGAGTTGGTTTTTAGAGTTGAGGAGATAATTGTTGCCTCAACGGCCAAATTAGTTAAAACCACCGATTCGTCCTACCAGAAAAAACAAAATCATCTTTTTATTAAAACCTTCGATTTTTTTTCCAATACAATTCACTCTCTCTCTCTCTATCGTCTTCTTCAATCCTCTCTGTTTCTGTCCTCCATATCAGAAGTTACAGCTCGCAAAAACAGGTAAAAATATGGTATTTAGGGTTTTAAAAGTTTATGATTTGGTGTGTTTTTGTGATCGATTATCAAGTGTTTGAAATCTAGGGTTTTATTATGGCAATGTTCACGAGGGAGATATCAGCCACGGAGGTGAGAGCCACAGAGGCAAAACGAATTCAATACTCTTCGAAGCACATTAAACACTTGTCACCCGGCACAATTACTGAGTTTGATTGGAAAGATTACTGTCCGTTGGGTTTCAGGTAATAATATTGTTCAGGTAATTTCTTTTAAATATTGATTTTTAATATGTTTTGGTTGTTTTTTTGTTGTTGTTCTTTGTAGACTTATACAAGAACTTGAGGCTATTGATCATGATGATTACATGCATTCCATTTGCAATGATGAGACTCTAAAGAAGCTTTCTTCTGGGAAAGTAGGAAATGTGTTTCATATATCCACTGATGACCGTTTTCTCATCAAGATTCTTCGAAAATCCGAAATTAAGGTATTATTAAACTAAACATTTTGGGAGATCTTCTCCATGCAAAAATATGATTCTTTCATTGATTTTTTATTTTTTTGGGGTGATGTTTAGGTGGTACTAGAGATGCTTCCAGGCTACTATCGACATATTCATAATCACAGATCATCACTTTTCACAAGGATCTATGGTTGTCATGTTGTGAAGCCTATTGGTGGTGTTAAGGTGCACGACTTAATATTAATCTATGGTGTGAATATGCTTTATGTTAATGATTAGAGTTTAGAGCCATATTATAATGTTTATTTCTTTGTGTGCATACAGACATATTTCGCTGTGATGTCAAACATGCTACATTCGACGGTTTTTATGAACAAGCTCTATGATCTAAAAGGTTCTCCAAAAGGTCGAACTAACAAGAAAATTGAATTGAGAAACAAAACTGTATTGAAGGATGTAGATCTCGATTTCTGTTTCTACGTTGATCCACTGGCTAGACAACGCATCATCAAGTATGTCTATATAACTCTCTTTCTCTGTACCATCTTGACTCTAGTAACCAATTTATTATTCAAATGCTCAAACCCAAAGGGTCATATCATTACAGGCAAACAAAGCTAGATTGTGAGCTTTTGGAAGAAGAAGGTATAATGGATTACAGTTTATTGGTTGGCTTACAAGTAAAAGAAGAGTCATATGAAGGTGATACATTATATTAATGTTTCCTCTTTTTCTCTCTCTCTCTCTCTCTCTCTATGTTGTCATTAGCAAAGTGATTACAAGTATTGATGTCAAATTTATCTGATCATAATAAATCACTCTTAACAGGTTCACCTGATGGAGTAAACCCGGTTTACGGTAGCTTCACACCTCCGTGTAAGAAACAAAAACTTCATCAACATTCTTCTATATATATATATATCTATTTACGTTATTTGGCAAAGACAACAACATATACATAATATCTATTGATTACATTTGCAGGCTCATTGAAAAGCGACAGCACAAATTCGTTGAAGACAGCTTCAAATTCTCCAGATAGATCTTGTTTAACAATGTACTCATCATGTTCTTCCAAAAGAGGTAAATCTTTTTTAGCAATGCCTTATCAAACAAGAAAAGACATATTGGTCTAAAGAGTACTTACGAACAGAGAACATTTCTTTGATACTTAACAGATTCAGTGGAAAGCGAAAACTCAATGACAAGTGATAGCACCAGCTCAGAAACAAATCTGATAAACAGAAAAAGCAAATTAGCAACACTCAGTGACCTCTTTGTCAACAGGTAAAGAAACCAGAAACAATGTTAAACCTCATGATATTAGTCAAACCTAATTAATGTTTAGTAAATAACTTTTTTTTTCCTAATGCAGCTCGAGTACCAATTTTGGGATGAAGATTCCGGCGAGGGCACGGCGAGTGAAGAGAGCAACGGGAGAAGATGAATGGTACGATGTGGTTTTGTATTTAGGGATCGTAGACACATTTCAAGACTATGGTATGAAGAAACGCATTGAACATTGTTACAAAAAAATCCAACATACCTCAAACTCAATCTCGACCGTCCATCCTAAGATCTACTCTTCTCGATTCCAAGACTTTGTCTCCAACATATTCTTACCTCACGATCACGACGACGATTTCTCTCTCTAATGTGTTTTTATTTGTTACGATCCAAAGTGATGTTTGTTGTCCAAAAAAAAACTTTTTTTTTTCTTCGGTGATCGATCAACAATATGTGAAGAAAAACATGCAATCTTCTTATATTAAAAGGTTACTACTATGTTTCTCAAAATGTACTTATCAATTTTAACGAAAGAATTGTCAACATACCAATTCAATTCTTCAAAATTCAAAAACCAACGTTTCTAGAGGACTACTCTCGTATTCAGCAAGCTAATAACTATAAACTACAGTGCCACACTGGTAATGTAATTATCTCTTAATTACTTATAAAATTACAAAACTAAAATTTAACAAAAACGTGTAGACAAAAAATGGTATACGTACATTTAATTTGTTACGTAAATTTATTGGATATAGCATGATGAGTTAAATTTGGTAAGAAAATATTAATGTCAGTAAATCTTTGATTTTTACGCTCATTAATGCATACATTAGACCAGAAATGGAAACAAATCTATTGGTTATCCAAATATTAATGAGAGATAAGATTACGTGTGTGTGTGTATATATATATGTATAGAGAGTGAAATGTAAACGTTGAACGGTTCCGTTTGCAGCCAATGAGCTTTGCTCTGCCAATCAGCCAAACCCCTTTCATAAATCTCAAATTCTCTTGCACTGAATCTCCGCTCCAGCTCGTCGGGTTTTGATCACCAAATATGGGTTTGGAATCGGATCTCCCGCCCTCCGGTTCTGGTTCCGATGACGGCAACTTCGGGTTCGCTTTCAACAACGTTAATTTCTCCGATCGTCTTCTCCGCATCGAGATCACCCGCGGCGGCGGCGAGGTCAGTCGTTCAAGTATCGACGATCGGGTTAGAGATCGCAAACGCAGGAGGGAAGACGTCAAGAACAACGAGACCCAAAAAGGTTTGTTATTTTTTCCTTCAATTTAAATTTTAACCTGACTTGTTTACGATTTTGTTCGCTTTTGGGGATTTGGGAAAATGATTGGTTATATTGTTTCTTGTACTTGATAGCATTTTGTTTCAGTGGTCTTAGGATATGTTTAAAATTATGCAACTTGGGATATGATTTTTTCAGTGTTGGATCTTGCTACATGTCAAGCAGAGTCTAATTTAAACAAGAACGACCACAAACTTGAAGAAGCAACAGTGATGACTAAACAAGAATCAGAATCAGGTATATATATATATCTAAAGATTACTTCTTTCGACAAGTCTGATGATTCATTCAATAGGAACCATTTGGTGTTTGGAATTGCAAATGCAGGTGGTGAAGATGAGATTAATCTTTCAGTTAAAGAACTACATATAAGCTCTCCGATATTGGCTGCCAAAAGCTCCTTCTTTTACAAGGTATGGTTAGTCTACTAGGCTACTCAATATTTTTTATACAATGGTAATGAAAATTAATTACAGTTTCTGTTTTCTCACAGCTTTTCTCTAATGGGATGCTTGAATCGGAGCAAAAACATGTGACTTTGAAAATAGATGCTTCTGGTATTGTTGTAACTCTTCCAAAAGTTGAACACTTATAACAATAACTTTTCTTTTCTGCTTATATATTATTACGTTTTTGATTGCAGAGGAAGCTGCTGTAATGGAGCTATTGAAGTTCATGTATACCAATTCACTAACATTCACGACGGTCCCTGCTTTGCTCGATGTTCTAATGGCAGCTGACAAGTTTGAGGTTGCTTCGTGTATGAAGTACTGCAGCCGTTTGTTGCTAACTATGCCTATGACATTAGACTCTTCATTGCTTCTTCTTGATCTTCCTACGAGTCTGCTAATGGCTGATTCAGTCAAGCCTTTAATCAATGCTGCAAGGCAATTCATCGCCTCTCGCTACAAGGACATATCCCTGTAACGCCTCTCCTCTGTAACATCTAAAAATTTATTCTTTAAAATATTGTTTTTTTTTTGACATTTTTGAGCTGTTTTGGATAGAATGCCAGTAGAGGAGGTGATGGCTTTACCGTTAGTAGGTATCAAGGCAATACTAGCGAGTGACGATCTACATGTTGCGTCTGAAGACATTGTATACGACCTTGTCTTGAGATGGGCAAGATTACACTACTCAGTTGTTAGAGAACGTCAAGATGTCCTCGCCTCTCATCTCGCTCGTTACATCCGTTTCCCTCACATGACATGTCACAGACTCAAGAGAATGTTGCACTCGGACGAATTTAGACCTTCTATCGCAAGATCGCTAGTCCTTGAGGCTCTCTTTTTCAAAACAGGATCACCGGACGAACATCCCGCGGCCTCAGTTAACCGCCGGTTAGTGGAACGAGCCTACAAGTGCAGACCCATCAAAACGGTGGAATTCGAGGCTCCACGACAACAATGCATCGTGTACTTAGATTTGAAACGCAAAGAATGCGAGAGCCTCTATCCATCTAGGTGTACAATGTCTCAAGCGTTTCGGGTAGGAGGACGATGGTTTTACCTCTCAGCGCACTGCAGCGTGGACCAGCTCAACTTGTCTCCCTGTTTCGGATTGTTTCTTTGGATGCGCGAAAATGGGTCGGTGAGTCAGGCTGTGGAGTACCAGTTTTCGGCGAGGTCGAAGCCAACGGAGGAGTTTAAGGTGAGATTCAAAAGGAACTTTACGTTAGCCGGAGGTCAAGCTGTTGGATTCAGGGACTTGTTTGCCATGCCGTGGGATAGTTTCATCGCTGAGGATTCTCCCTACTTTATCAATGACGTTCTTCATCTCCGAGCCGACCTCTCCATCGGACGCCTTTAGAGTTTAGAGAACCAATCATATCTGTTGACTTGTTGTAACTTCAGCCTTTTCTTTTTCTTAGGTTACAAGTTTAGGTTGTGTGTGTTAGAAGCAACCATGATATCTACACACACTTGCATATGATGTATATACTTTAGTGTTTTCATGCATGTTTTGATCGAATTGAGGTCAATTTTGAAGTATGTGCCTCTCCTGAAACTAATTGGATGGGTCTAAGATAATAGTTTCAGAATGCAGAAGGTACATTGTTGAAACAGAGAAATTGTATAATAATAATCATATTACAGGAAAAAACTTATAAAGAAAGCTCTTTTATTTTGTTTGAATGAATCTATTCGGTCCCTGCGATCTTCTTCTTCAAGGAATCAATATCCTCAGCCAATTCCTTTCTGCTTGACTGAAAGAAATATGAACATTCATGTCAGATCATTTGATGCGTTTTATAGATTATAAGAGTTTGTGGCAGTTTTGTTACCTTGAAGAGAAGGTATCTGTAGACGAACCATCCCGTGTATCCAAGACCAACTAGTTCCATAACTTTTGGAAGCTACACTCAGAACAAACAAACAAGTATCATCCAGAGTCAAACACTCAAACCCATTATAGTTTCTCTCATCTTAAAAGGTTTTTTTTTTTTGGATTTGTTACCAGAGGAACAGAGTTGATGGCGCCAACAACAATGGAAGATAACCAAACAGCAACAATGGCTCCTCCTCCATATATAAGCACAGTCGACTTGTTCTCAAGACCATCCCACTGCACCAAAAGCCACCAATCATAACAAAACACAAAGCCAATAAACTCTGTTTTCTTCCGATCACAACAAACATCGGTGGCTCACCTTTTCCTTCAAATCGGTGATAAGTTCGTTGGTGTCAATGGATGTTGAGGTCTCTTCTGAAGAAGCTCTCGTCTTCATCAATTCAACCTTGTGCAAACCATTCCCTGCGATTGAACCGATAATCCAATATTTGGTTCAGATTCACGAGATCAAAAACTATCAGCCTCCAATTTCGGTTTTGAAATACTGTAAGTTGATCATTAAACCGAGATAATAAACCTGGTCAATCCAACTGTGTTTTTGAATTTTAAACACTGTACCGAACCGACGCATCGCCGAATCTCAATCCCGGTCCGGAATATTAAAATTTCAGGCAATTTGTGAGAATACACACGATTTTTCGGACATTTCTAGATTTCATAAAACACGGAAAGAGTAGGTTACCTGAAAGTAGTTTCACCGGAACAATGATAGAGGATCGGCCAAAAGAGCGAGGAGGAAGCGGAGGAAGATAAGGGACGGCGGAGCAGCGAGCGGATAAGGCGGGAACACGTGGAACCATCACTGCAACAGAGGACGAAGCTGCTACTGTCATCGCCATTGAAGCACACCGATAATTTCTTCTTCTTCTTCTTCTCTAAATTTTTCCCCTCTCGATTTTCTGCTTGCGCTTTTACTAAACAAGATTCCGTCTCGCGACACGTGGACGTTCCTCGTGCTCTTATTGGTTGCTACTCTTATCTTTAGAAATCCAACTCAGTGGTGTTTATAGAGTGCTCGCATCCTGTGGGGTTTAAGGCCTTTTTAGGCCCATTTATAAAATATGGGCCTACTATAACCTATCTTATAATTGCTCTCTTCTCTCTTTTTCTTTTTCATTTTCTAGGTGAGGAAACATGGAAAATTATGCAAACCTTTGATTAATGTGTGTTGAGATAGTTACGATAATAATACGAGATTGACCAAAAAGAGGAATTCGAACAAGGTACTTTAAAATACAGTATTAATTTCTTGTCTTTTTTTAATGAAACTAGAAAAGAATTGGGCTAAAAGAAATAAATAACAAACCCACTAAAACTGAGTGATGGTACAGCTCTTCCACCCTTATATTTCGCTGGCGCTTTCAACTACTAACCAATACTCCATTTCTCTTGTTATTTAACAAAATAGTTGAAATTTAAAAAATTTGGTTTAATCTTATTTGGTACGTTTTTGTGTAATTAATATACTTAGATGTGTTCATCAACAAAGAGTTAGCATGACCAAAATTCACTTTTTTGTTTTCTGACAACAAATTCTACTATTATATGAGCCAATAGATGTGAGAGTGAGACAATGGATCATGTAATACAGAAATATTTTAAGGAATAAAGAAGAAATCAACTGAGCATATAAAAACATTAAAATACCAAAGAAATTGCATGATCATTACGTCATCCGAAGATGTTACGAAGGTTAGCCGACACCTTCTTTTTATCATCTCCAATCTAATTTTGACTAAAGAAAAAACACTAACTTCAATTTATTTTTGGGTCAATAACCTTTTTTACAAAACAAAAAGAGCAAAAATTTAAATAAATTAAAGAAACGAAAAAACATCCACCATTAATACAGCTCAAACCCAACTTTCTCTCCCCTTTTTTCTTTCATGTTTGAATATCTAAGTACGGTCTTTTTCTAAATAATTATTTAACAAAACAAACCATACATATTTTTCAAATCCATATTCATGCAGCTGTTCGGCTGTTCCCATTATATTATATGTACATGTATATCCCTTACTCTCTTCTTATTAGTGTGTATATTGTGCTTAATTATATTCCCTCATCTCAATCTCAATCTCAATCATGTTTCCAAATCTCAATCATGTTTCCACTTTGCTTCTGTGATCTATCTGGATCACAAATCTCTTTTTTTTTTTATCAAAGATCATCATATATAACTTTTGTTTAATTCCATTTGCAAGAACTTAGATGAAGATCACCAAAACTCATTTTGGTCTTCATCGTCGTTCTTGATTTTCTCTGGCAATGGGATCTACAAATCTTGGTCTCATCGTCATCGTCTTCGTCTTCTGCGTTATCTCTAATTTACAACCGATGGTTCACTGCAACAACATTCGAGATTTAGACGATCTGATCCGTTCATATGCGGCACGTGCCAATACTAGAAGACACACAGGTTCGTTATACGAGATTTCACTTCCGTCGAATCTCTCCGACATCAAAGCATCGGTTGTTACGGTCCGTAACAGTATGTTCTGGAGAAGAGGAGCCAACGTTAGTGGAATTCACATTCCTCCGATGGTTAAAACGACGCCGTACGCTAAGAGAATAGCTTTCGTCTACAAGAGATACGGTGATCACTCTTCATCGGTTCACTTCCGGTTAGCTGATAATTACTCATTTGTTTCTCCGGTTATTGGATTCAACGCTTACGACGCGACGAACACGAACGATCTCAAAAAATTGAATCTTACCATCAAGAGAGACAATCCAATCTTGGTCAAATTCGATCGTTACGATGATCCTCAAATTAGAAGAATCAAATGCATCGCCTTCGGAGATAATGGGTCGTCGAATTTCAGCAATACGACTCGGAATCATGAATGTGCCACTACGAGTTCTCGTGGGCACTACGCGCTTGTAGTACTAAACCAGAATCCCAAACCAAAATCGAAATCGAAACCGGAGTTGGTGGTTCGGAGGAAGTGGTGGTGGGTTGCTTTAGCGGGGATAGGAGTCTCGGTTATTGTTGTTGTGGTGATCGTTGTTGTGGTGAAGTTAGTGAGGAAGAAGAGGTTAAGAGAGATGGAGAGAGAGTCGGAGAAGAGTGAGATGATCGAAAATATTTGGATTGGTCGGAGTAGAATGCCGGCGGCTGCGATGGTGAGAACTCAGCCTTGTTTGGAATATAATGAAGAAGATCTTCCTTCTTCTTCGAATATACCTTGATTTTTGTAGTTTCTTCCAATTTTTCTTATGACTGACTCTGTACAGTGAGTTACATTCAAAGGTTCAATTTTGTAAATTTTTCCACGTTAAGTTTGGTTTGTCTTTGCTTCTTCTCGTTTCACTTATGCATGAGTAAACTGTTCGTCGTTTCTGATCTCAGTTTCTTATTATGGAGGAGGCAATTCATCAATGTCTAAATTTTAGTTTGCTAATAGTTAGTTTATCGTCTGGTTGGTGGTAGATTGTGAAATATACGTAACTAGTGGAGGACCCGCGCCCGGAAGTTTTGGTAAGGACGTCAAAAATATACGTCCGAGGTTCAATTCAGACCAGTGTTCTAAAAGGCGGTCTAGGCGGCCGCCTCGGCAGTGCCTAGGCGCTAGGCGGTCATAAACTATAGCGATTACCTTCTGGGCGCCTAGATATTTATAAACCATGATTTGATCTAAATTTTTATTTATAGTTTAACAAAATTCATTTTTTTATGGATATATTATCTAATATGAAAATATTATACTTTTATAGTTTAGTTTTAATACTTTTTTAATTTTTGAGTGTATTTTGAACTTAATATATTTAAAATATGTATAATATATAAGTTTATTTCGTAAACTTTAAAAACGTCTAAAAATCGCCTAGGCTCCGATTAGGCGTTCTAGGCGCTAGGCACTGACCCACCGCCCGCTTAACGCCTAGCGCTTTCTTGAACACTGATTCAGACTAAAGTCAAGATTTCATATCGAAAACAATAGCTAGATACTCTAGATCTCACTGTTCATACATTCTTTCTAATTAATCGTTTTACCGGGAATACTATAGTGTAAGATTCATTCCTTTGTTCACAACAATTGCCCGCAAGATGTTTCTCTCTACGTTGGATGATCAAGAAAAAAAAAATAGTAGTAGTGTAGGGATACATTTTTTTTTTTATCTTTTCAGTTTAATTTAGTTTAGATTATTTCTTTTGGATTCATTATATTTCTGTTATGAGGGATTAGGTCTGAGACTTTTAACCTATACCCAAAAATCCGAATCGAATTACCCACAATACCCGTATCCAATTGATTTTAGGTATAAAACAAATCACCAGATGGGTATCAGATAATACCAGAACCGAACCGATATCCGATCGGATACCCAAATTACCCGAATATATATTGTGGATTATTTTTGATATTATATATATATATATATATTTTTTTTTTTTTTCTGACCAAAAAAATTTAGGTTTTTCAGTTATATATATATTTTTTTGACCTGATCAATTAACAGATTCAATTTTTGATTTGACTAAACCATCGGTTTGTTTTAAGTATTTATTCTTCTATTCAAACAGTTTTATCTTTTATTCTTTTATTGAAACAATTTTTTTTCTCTTATCGTTATATCCAAACATTATTAAAAAACATTATTAAAAATAGATAATTAAGGATGTACACACGTATGTGGAAAAAAAATATTCTTTTACTAGTATTTTGGTATACATGATATGATTAATTTGTGTGTCTTTGCTTGGATCAAATTTTTTTTTTTTTAATTAACAAAAGTTATCCAACAAAACAAACGATGATGGAATTCGTATTTGAATAGTCATTTAATAGTCATTCGTATTTGTTACTAGATCTTGTCTGACGCATGGGTTAGTCAAACAAAAATGAACTGTTATGTACTCAAATACTTTGATTTAATCATTTGTTTAGCGCCTTGCGGATAAGTATAATATTACAAGTAATGTGATAAAATACGGCACAACAGGATTAAACTCTTATAACATTTACAGATCAATCGTCACGACTCACATACACTTACAATATACAAATATTATAAGATCCGGTTACGCACGAAAAAAGGTGACGAAGAAATGTCACTAGTTAAACTATTTTCTAAATCCAATAAGTTGAGGAGAATCAAATGATTAGGAGAACAATCGATCTGTAAAGCAGCATATCACACAATTTTAAACTATATACATATTATCTAATTAATTCGGTTTATTACAATATGCTTAGAGCTTAGTTGGTGGATAATTTCAAATTCCACATTTAAATAAGTAACAACTAGTTGTCAAAAAAATAAAAATAAGTAACAACTAATGTACTTCTTATATCATTATTAAGACGACATAGGTAATTGATAGCAAACCATATCAAAAATTGAATCAAACCAGGCCGAAATTTAATGATACCGTACCAGAATTGAATACCAAACGTCCAAACCATATGTATATATACGCGTAGAGAAACATTAACCTAAACCTAAACATATATCGCTTGAGGAGGGAATAATCATTATGTCGCTCGGACCCTTGGAGAGTGATGGCTATTATCGTCAGAGGGATGCCTCTTGGAAACTTGTGAAGAAATACGGTGTATGTGTGATTCTTTCATCCTCCTTGCTTTTAATTAAGAGATTGATTTATCCATTAAAAATCTATCTTTTTTAGGTGTTCGATATCAAGGGTTCTACGATCGATTTTCAGGAAGAGATCTGTGATGAACAGCGTCCTTGTCCTGTCTTAGTCTTGCTGTACGCTAAGATGGGCCTTCATCGCTACAATTTGCTGCAGGTCTAATGAAAGCTCTTGTTTGTTCTTTGTATCCACATGTTTTAGTTATCATGTAACATTCGATTATGCTCTTTGGTTTCTTTCTTCAGGGTACAAAGTTTGAGCTGAGTGGCGTAAAGAGATACGTCAAATCAAAGGGTACTTCTGCTTGCTGTTACTACATAACTATGGATGCAATGGATCCAGCTGTTGGCTCCTCGCTTCAAACTTTTCAGACTGAAGTATCAGAACAAAGTTTTGGCAGATTTATCCTCATGTGCAATATTGCCAGAATTCGAGGTAAAACACTATCTGATATGGTTTGTTCATTTGCTTACAAAGCAAACAAGCAGTCTCTAAACTTAATTGCTGATTTAGGGGAAACAAGCAGTGGCAGAGGAGCGATGTTTGTAGATAGTAGCTTGCCAGAGTGGCCGGCAGAGAATCCTTTTGAAAAATATAAAGTAAGATTAAAATTAAGATTAAGGCACACACACACGAATAATGGTCTTGTTAGGTAATCCAACAAAGTAGTGATGCATGTATATGTTTTGGTTCAGGTGAAGGAATCAGACAATGAGTGGATTCGTCTGTATATGGAACTTGCTGTTGCCATAGTTAAGAACAGCAAAGGTAAGGATTATGGTCCCCCCAAGTTGGAGATTGTGAAGGTGGCCATGGATGCGAATGATGAGGGACCGGATGCCATAAATGCGGTTTTCTACCTAAGGTACAAGGACTTGAACGAGGCTGCGATTGGTAAGGCTTTGGACCGTTTTGCTATTGTTAGAAGACGCTTCGATGAGGATAAGGGATGCTTCAGTCTCGTTGGTTCTGAAGTTACACCAAGTATGGACTCCCAAATGAAAGCTCTTCACCTCTAGCTAGCTAGCTACACGTGACGATCTGTGGAATAAACGTGGCAGTGGTGGCGTCTTGTCTACAAGACAAGATCCGTTTGAAAGATGATGCTATATAATGCTTGTAGTAAGTTGCAGCAGTACTCATGTGCAACAATGTCTTCAACATGTCTTGTTAAGTTATTTCTTACTCAATATTATTGCTGTACAGTTTGATGCTTCGTATGAGTTGTCCAGAAATGCTACCCGAATTTGCTAAACCCTAGTTATGGAACCCACTGTCATCTTACTGTCCGTCCCAAGCTGCTGTCATAATCTCAAGCCCCCACACATGATTCATGTTAGATTCCAGCCCCAAACAGAGAAAGCATATATGAGCAACTAAGGATTCATTAAAGCCAAACCTATGCAGTGAATCCAATTACAATTGAAAGTTGGCTATACCAAAATGGTAATTGGAGAACTGAGAGGAGGTGAGAAACAAACAAACACACAAATGGTCTACGCCTTTGTAGATATAAATGGATAAGCCTACGAACCTACCAATTTGATCTCTACAATATCTCCTCATATCCTGATTTTAGGAACAACAGGTTCGTCTTACTCTCTCTCAAACCTCAATTGCTCTCCGGTTCAGTATCTACACAATGTGATTAGGAAATCGATTTGCTAAAAAATGTACACTGAAATTCCCCCTAATTAATCGCATTGAAATCAAAATCAAACCGAGCCAAGAAAAGAAAAACCGAGAATAATGAACGATAGACCAGATTGTATGCCCTTAAGTTTGATGTAAACCCAGACCGGTTCAGCTCTTTAAAACAAAGAGAAATCGAGCGTTTTGAGATTAAACCGAAATTAAAATTGAAATCGAAGGGCGACAAATCCAACGGCCAGGGAAGCAGAGCCTAATCGAACGGTCGTAATAAAATAACTTGCAAACGTCCCGAAATAGCCATGATCACTTTTTCTGTTACCCTCTCCATTTTGAGTAATCCCATCCCTCTTGTTTTTCAAAATCCCAGTCAAACGGAAAAAGAAGAAAACGACGAAAATCACACTTCTGAGTTTCTTTCTTTTCCCTCTAAAACCCTAGAAAAAAAAATTGGGAGAAGAAACTCCGATTCCCACTCAATCCCGTTATTCCACGACTCCGACGAGAACAAGCATGAAGCAGCAAGAGGACTCTGAGAGGACAGAGACTATAGATGCTAAGGTAAATATTGTTCTGCCCAAACTCGCTTAACATTCTAAAATTAGAGGTCAATTCCTTGCATCTACAGGCTTGTGATGGTATCATTTTGTTTGATAAAATCTCTCTGGTTTAGATAATAGCTTTACTTTGTTGTTTGTCTCCTTTGTGTGTTAGATTGATTTCAAAACGAGAATGATTTAGATGTTTGTTGACTGTCTATTAAAATTTTAATCAAAGCTTGAGATGTGTGAAAATGGGTGCACACACTACAGAAACGCTTTGTTCGATCCCGGTCGAATCCTTGCATTTACAGGCTTGTGATGAATGGGTATTATATCGTTTGATAAAATCTATGGTTTAGATAATAGCTTTACTTTGTTGTCTGTCTCCTTTGTGTGTTAGATTTATTTCAGAACGAGAATGATTTAGATGTTTGTTGACTGGTCTCTCTCTATTTTAATCAAAGCTGGAGCGGTCTGGAAATGGGTACACACAGAGGATCAAACCTGGTTCGTGTATTTATTGGTCAGGTTCGGCCCGTGCAAAGGTCGTGCAGATCCTTGGCATGGCTCGGTTTCTGTACGGTTTGGTTCGGCTCGGATAATGCACGGGCATGATTCGGTTTGTGCACGGTTCGTGCACAAAGATAGCTCTCCCGGTTTTTATATAGTTTTATAGACGAACTGGCTTAGCTCGTCTTCTGCACAGAATTAGTGAGAACCAGATATTGGCTCGCACTGTGCATGGTTCGTGCATCAGCTCGGTTTTCGCACGGTTCGCGCACGGTTCTCCTGAGCACTTTTTCTGTACTTAGCCATCTCAAAAGTTGATCTCTCGGGGTGAAATCCGACCCCAACAAATGGTCCATCAGAGAAGCTCACAGTAGAGAAAGAAAACAGAGATAGGTTGAAGATTGTTACTGGTCCTATTCGAGACCAGCTGAGACATAAACTTTGTGGTTCATATGTGGTATGTGATACAATCAGCTCGACTAGAGTTCTGCATGGGCTAGATAAACAATTCATGCCGCTTTCTCCAATGTATTTGTTCCGGAACGTTAATCAAGAGGTGTATGAAGCACGAAAATGCGAAGCAGCCAAAAAAAAACTTAAACACTGTTGCTTTGGCTATAGTATGCTTAGCGGACTCATGTACGCCAAAGTACATGGAGTACGGAGAGAAAATCCAGAAGAGGAGACATTCGATTGCCTCAAGTCAGACAAACTTGGAGATGATGAAGAATTGATCAAGATCAAAGACGTCTTTTATTATGAGAATTTAGATTTAGCTTTGGAACGTCTAAACGACGGTTATCCGATTGCTGTTGGATTAGTTTGCTTTGAAGGTTGGGATAATTATTGGAGCGTGGTCGATGATGATAACATGCTCATTTACAGTGGCCCTGCATTAGGCGCTAAATATCTCGGTGCGCATGGAGTTATCATCATTGATTTCAGAATAATCCGTGGGAGAAAGGTTGCGATTTGCAAAAGTAGCAATGGGGAGCGAGTTGGTAACCATGGATACCTTGCCAAGGGAAAGTTAAAATGGTGTGTAGAGAAGCCACAATATTTACTGCACGAATTATATTCCATAGACATGGAATTTGGTTCTGAGAACTCATGAGAACAAAGGACTCATGGGAACTTGCAATAACTCTAGAGGAGAAGGATGTCTCTTTAACGTGAAACTAACTGATGAACAAGTAAGGCTGCTTTGATGGGTCCCCACAGCTCTCTTTATTGTCTTAAGACACTATGTGGTGATTAGGTTTCTTTATTTATGAAAATCCAGGGAACGCAGATTCAGGCAACTATGTCAAGGAAGTTTTATGACAGGTGCCAGATGGGAAAGGTCTACTACACGTCGAGGGGATCGCTTAAGCAGGCTAATAAGCACTTGACTTTGAATGAGAATTCGGAAGCTATAGACAACGACTTTCTACCAAGTCATGAGTTGGTTGCATATGTAAATCATGAGCAGCTTAGTGGTAAGAGCTGTTTCCTATATAGTGTACGAGCAGACCCTTTCTTGTAGGTAAACACTATAACTAATGTGACTTGATTGCTAATTGCTCAGGGATGAGTTCTTCTGCCTGTAATGGACCAACATCCTTGTATTCAGACTGAGTTTGTCTTTCTCACTTCACAACCTGTCTCTTGGCGAGGAGAAGGTACTTGGAAACAAAAAGAGTACAAAAAACACTTGCATATTCAGGCTTGGGAGAAAGAAAAATTGGTTGATATGTGTCCTTGACGTTGATAAAGACTGGGTCTCGTTGACCCAAGGGATAAGCAGGCGACCAAATTAATAAAATTTCATTTTTTAATACAAAATCTAGAACTTTGATTATGACTGTTTACAGACAAGTAAATAAATACATCCTCAGATATCACAAATTTTCTATATAAAAAAAAAGTGTGAACTACAAAAAATATTCAATTCAGTCTATTAGAAAAGAAAATTCAAAATTTTATTTACAAATTCACCAACCGGTTTCATGTTCAAACATTACTATAGCTATTGCGAACATTAAATCTTCACGGTAGTGCTTTTCTTTATTGACAGATTTTAGCAACGTACTTTTGTGAGTATGTTTTGTATGGAGACAAACTAACTAGTCTAATGGAAATTATAATGCTATTGACAGTTTTAACAACTAATGTATGACAAAATATATAAAATGTCAAGTTAATGCTTCCATGTTACAAGACTACGTGTCCTTAAAACGTCGCCCATTTGTATATTTAAAATCACAGCTTTCCTCATAAAAACTAATATGATCCAAAATACACCCGAATCCTACATCTTATGAGTTATGATAATTGTAAGGGTGCGTTGAATTTAGTATAGTAATTCTATCAAATGTAAATATTATCTATACTAAACTGACTTTGGGTAGGTCGCCTTCTGACTTTGTCCAACCACTTTAAACATTCGGACTCTTCCATATGGTCACCCTCTCGCTTACCAATGTTAATCAACGGTCCAATAGGATAAACTGGTGGTTTATCAAGACCCGGTTCCGGTTCTTGCAACGCCTTTATAGCATTTGGCTTTAGCTCGAAGAAGGTATTCACAAGAATCCCTTTGGCTAATTGGCTTCTTTGTACCTCTTGGTGTTGTGTAGTAGCCATATGTATCCGTCGGTTTTCCGGTCTTGAGAGGGTTCATTTAAATCTTTGCCGTCGAGCGGTACACATCCGGGGAGCTGAACCGGTTCGGTTAAATCCCTGAACTCACACGACCTTTTCGTCAAGTTTAGGCAAATGGAGAAAAAACGACAAAACGTTGCCCGTTGGCGAGCGTGATCCGAGTTGCGATGCAAGCCGGGAGATCAGTGAGATCGGCGGGAGGGAGGAAGACGGAGGAGATTGAAGAAGGGAGAGAGCCGAGGACAGTTCTCTGAGATTTTGACGGTGGACCTTCGCCAGGAACGACCAAGGTTACGGCGAACTCGTGATGGTAAACGAGTCGTTTAGCTAACTCGACGAATGGGATGAGGTGACACATTCCCGGCAACGTGAGGCGCTTTTGATCCCTCCATTGATGCAAAGTTTTAGTATATAATTAACTTTTTGTTTTGTTTTCTTCTTTGGTTTGTAGATTGTGATTATCAACGTTTTCTCTTGTTGTTGACTTTGGGTATTGAGTATTGGCTTTATATAGAGAGCTCGTATGTGTTTCATTGCGATTTCTATATATATTACTAGAGGTTTTCCCGCGCGTAGGGCATGTTGTGTTCTTAAAATTGTATTCAAGACTTATGGTTAAAATGGGGTTATCTAATTTGATAATAGACTTTATCATTTGTACAATAATAAATTAAGAAGATGCTAAAATATTAGGGTTAAAATGGGGTTATTTAATTTGATAATAGACCTTAATTATCATTTGAACAAGGGAATGATAAATTAAGAAGATCCTATAATATTATGGCATTCAATTCGCAATGCGATGTGGCCTTCCCTTCTTCCAACACCGGGCCGCATTTTTTCAGCAGCTCTTCAACCTCCTCTGCTATTTTCACTTGCCTTTTTCCACTAAAACTCTCTAGTCCGTCGTCATTCACCATTTTCAACGTCTCTCTAAGAATCTATAACAACCTCATTCTTTTTAGCTACGTAAAATGAAAACTTTAGTCGAGCGCTTTGTAAAAGAATTGGGTTTAGAGATCTAACCAGTGCCAAAAGGGAAATGAACCAAACAATATCAAAATCGATCCAAACCAGGTCGAAACCGAATGAAACAACACCAGAACCGAATACTAAACCATATTTGTATATACGTGTGAGAAACGTAACCTAAATCGATGGAAAGCATCATCGCCTTAAATTGACAAACCTAAACCTAAACCTAAACCTAAGTCTCTTGAGGAGAGAGACGATAATAATGCTTTCATATAAAACCGAAATGAAATCATGTTTGTAGGACCGTAACTGAAATCAAACCATTGATCATGTTTTGATCTACGGTAAAACATAATTAAACCAGTTCGCTATCTATTTCGGTCCTACTCCCATTGCGATCAAATAACTGAAATCAAACCGAAATGAACCAAACCATATCAAAATCGAATCAAACCAGGCCGAAATTAAATCAATACCATACCAGAACTGAATTCCAAACCATATTTCTATATACGTGCGAGAAACGTAGCCTAAATCTATATGGTTTGGTTTATTCGATTAGGAGAACAATCTATCTGTAAAGCATATTACACAATTCAAAACGGATACATATATTAACTATATGATTTGGTTTGTCACAATATGCTTGGTGGGTGGATAGTTTGAAAATTCGCATTTAAACAGTTGATAACTACTATATTTCTTATATCATAATTAAGACGGACATAGGTAACTGAGTGTGAACGGAGGATCTGATATCGAACCGTTGAGAATGGCCATCGATATGCGGTGGTTTGCAGCCTCCGTCGCGTGAATTCCGTCCCAACTCACGTAATTGTGCGGATCACGGCAAGCTTTGGCCGTCACAGAATCATTACCGATCACTTTGGTGTTGCCACAAAACAATTTTTGATCGAAATTGTACGGATGTCCACCGTACCCACAACAAGCTTTAATACCATGTTTCATACCTTTCATATGTATAACAAAAAAAGGTTTAGTTAAGCAAACTACTACAAAAATGGATTATAATCGGTTAAGCGCCTAACAAAAGCAAACTGGTTATGAGATTACGTACCGTAGGATTTGGGGTGTTGAAAGAGGGCGAGGAGTATCTTGTGAGTGTCTAAGTAAATTATGGTTGCGTTTTTAAGCTCGGTTCTGGTCTCGGATAACGTCTTTTTCAATAAAGCATTGTAATATTCGACGGCATTGTTTACGGGAATTAGACATCCAAATTTGTCTAAATCCGAAACGGTATGGTTATAACCGGTTAAAATTGCCGGATAACATCCAACCGGTGCTAAATTCAATACCAAAAATGTCCGACCACCTATTCCGTATATCTCCTACACTCAAACGAAAATCTTTATAAGCAAAATACAAATTAGCGGATATCACAACCAAATTAAGTTTGATTGAAACAAACAAATAATCTTATTCCTCTAAACCAAAAACGTTATGGTGTTAATAGTTGGTACCTTAATCGTTCCAGAAATTTGGCCTATGACTTGTGGAAGGTCCTGCTTCACACCATCCATTCCAATGCTAGCCAATTTTGACGTGAAATCGTTTTGGCCAATATAAAAAGTATATAGCGATTTTCCAAAAACATCGCTAGAAGGTAAGATATGCAACCCTGTAAATAAAGTGACACACAATCGTATTTACATAATTTTCTTTGTTAATTTCATCGTATTATTTATCTATGTTTTAAAATATACCTGGTCGTTCTGAGGAATAAGACTCGTCGACTTTAACCTTGAAATGTTTCATCTGGTTCAGCTGAATAGCTAGTGAGAAAGGACTGATTCCAGAGACAAATAAAGACGTGTTTGGCAAAAGAACCGTAGATGCTAACGTCGCAAAGTTCGTGCCGTGTCGAAAATCGGATCCAATAGATTGCAAATATGGGCTTAGGAAAGGAATTCCAAGAGATTCCGCTGAAAGACACAAAAATTAACATTATGTTTAGTACTGTATATAGTGATCTCAGAGGAGCCCCGTTTAGAGCACATGCAAATGAAAGTATGGTTTTAGACTTCCGATCTATAAGATCAAATTTTAGGGAAGAATAATTTAAACATTTTCCTATATTTTTTTAAAAAAACATAAAACACATTTATCTTCAAATCAGTCTTGAATGTAGATACAAATATGGAATATTTAGGGAGTACACATTACCCAAAAAATCGATGATGAGACGGCCGTCTGAAGCACGACCGGCTGGTTTCTTGAAATAAGTCATTCCCCATGGACCTGATTGAGCTGGAAAAGCAGCCCAAAATCCTCCTGTGTCAGAATTCGAGTCTCCAAAATTGAATATTGCTTTGAAATCACATTTCGAATCAGCTTTACAGCAAGAGAATACCACATTAATGATCAAGAATAAAAGAGAGAAAGCTAGTTTTCTGTGTAGAACGGAACCCATTTCTCTCACTGTGAACCAAATGTTGTGTGTGTCAGAGTGAGAGACGATGAGATATTTGGTTCTATATGACTTTTGTACTTGCCTGGTCCGTGACTCTATGTGGGTGTGTGTATGTGTATGTGTATGTGTATGTGTATGTGTATGTGTATGTGTATGTGTATGTGTGTAATTTTGAACTCTTTTCATTACAATCTCACAATTTTATTTATCAACGGGCTTCACATTTTTTTGCATTGGGCCGGTCCTATATGTGCAACATAAACAAACTAGAAACCTTAACACCGTTTCAAAATTAGTAGTACATCTGGAGAAATTGATTTACTTCCTTTTTTTGGTTACCTTCTTGAATTGGCATAGAATCTTCATCCCGGATTTGATGATTAATCCGGATTATGTGTTTTATTTTTAGCTTCTCCCCAAAAAATTCTAATTATTAGCCGGCGTCGAAACCCGCGTTGCCTGTGGGGACCACAACGGTGTTCCCTGGTTTGGTGGCACACGTCAGCTTCTAAACCACTAACGGCCGACACAAGAGAGTAAATCGTAGTGGGGACCACTCCTCAGTCTTACTCTTATGGTAAAAAAAAGAAGTAAATGTCATCAGTCTCATCGATCTAAATTAACTGATTGGTTAAAAGATGCGTGATTAGGTAGTCCACGTTTTCGTCAGCCGAGGATCTCAAATGAATTATACATTATAGTTTAATCCTCTTTTATTTAAAAAAAAGAAAGAGTATCATCACCACGTCAGACCATGTAGTCATCTAATTAACGAACGGTGAGGATTAAAGCGACGTGTACCAATCAGTTTAAGATGAATAATGAAATCATCCAGCGCAGATCTAGAATAGCCAGCTCAGCATATACGCCTACTTTACAAAGCCTTATAGATGCTGACACGTGTACGGTGACGTGTGCATCATCAGCCTTGGCGCTCCCTTCTCTCTCTCTCTCTCTTTTTTCTTCTCCTTCCCTTCTCCTTCCTCTTCCTCTGTACCGAACTCTTGTTCTACAGAGAGAATCCATTCTACGAGTGAGAGCTGAGGAAGCGAAGCTCATACTCGAATTGTAACTGTTGGAAGCAATTTGATTTCTCCTTTTTTTTTTCGCTCGAAACTCCAGGTACGTTTTTGGATTTGCCACATAATTTTGGTTTGGTATCTTTAACGAATCTCGGAATTTGTTTCAAGAGTGATTCTCTATGAACGCTGTGTTTTCTCGAGAAAATTTGAGAGAGTGAATAGGAAAGTTGAGTAGATTGTGTTGTGCAGTTGACAATTTTGACTCTGGAAAAATCCGAGAAACCCGCGTCAAATTATAATTCGAATTCTTACTGGTAGATTCAGTGATCCGATACTTGATCATTACTCGGATCTCTCTCCGTTTCATCGTTTTTCGTTTTCTTAACCTATCGTTTGATGACCAAAATTGCAAGATCTAAGTGTAATTGAACACTGTTCCTCTAGATTTATATGCTTTCCACATGAATTAATGGAAGATCTGATCATGCTTATGTGTTGTTAAGTTACTGTGACAGTGTTTCACTACTCTGCATCGAGAAATGGGTAGCGACGAAGAAGGAAAATCCACAAAGTCTGATAAGCCATCTCAAGCTGCTCCTGTAAGTACCCGAATAATTGGAAATTGATTGGTTTAGAATAGTCACGCAGATTTGTGTATGAGAATCAACGGTTTATCCTTGGAGTTTTGATTGTTGTTGTTTCCTTTGTATATTATAAATATAGGAGCAGAGCAATGTTCATGTGTATCATCATGACTGGGCTGCTATGCAGCAGGTGATTTGCTTTAAGCTTTATTGTTTCTTAATTATCTCTGGATGTGTTCACTGTTCACTATCCCACCATTTGATTCTGTGTGATTTGTAGGCATATTATGGACCTAGAGTTGGTATGCCTCAATATTACAACTCAAATGTGGCAACTGGTCATGCTCCACCACCTTACATGTGGGCGCCTCCATCGGTACTTATTTAAACTTGTTGAATGGGTATATGCTTCGAGTATATTTCATCTCGAATGTTTTGGACTGAGTATGACTCTTTTGTTGATTAATTCAAGCCAATGATGGCTCCTTATGGGACACCATATCCTGCATTTTGCCCTCCTGGTGGAGTTTATGCTCATCCTGGTGTTCAAATGGTAATCATCCCTTCTTTTGATTGATTTTTTTTTTCTTCTTTTTCTTATCAAACAAATATTCAATTCTTCATGATTAGATCAGCTTTTACTGATTCATGCATTTCGTCCAAACCAGGGCTCACAATCACAAGGTCCTGTTTCTCAAGGCACACCGGTTGTAAGTCATCGTTTTAAATATATTTTTCTGTGTGAATTGTCGCTAGACGATGTGATGGGATATGAATATGAGAATGTTTGCAGGTTACAACACCTTTGAACATGGATGCTCCAGCTAACTCACCTGGAAACACGGATCAGGGGTTCATGAAAAAGTTGAAAGAATTCGATGGACTTGCAATGTCAATAAGCAATAATAAAGTTGGGAGTGCTGAACACAGCAGTGAACCTAGGAATTCTCAGAGGTTTGTCAAAATAGCTGTAATTTTTCCTAATTCAAAGAGACCTGGATCATTACTTTTCTTGTGCTCTCTATTCTTAGATAGAATCTAACGAGGTTTTGATATCACTAGCTCCGAGAATGATGATTCTAGCAATGGTAGTGATGGTAATACAACTGGGGTATGGACTCCTCCTTTCTTCTTTGATTTAAGTTTTAGTTACTCATTTTGGGGGGGGGCTCTTTATTTATATCCGTCTGTTTCAACCATAGGGAGAACAATCCAGGAGGAAAAGAAGCCGAGAAGGATCACCAACCACAGGTATTTCTTCATCGCCCTAACACAACCCAACTATTAATGTGCTTTAATGTTTATAACAATCTAATGCTAATAGCTACTATGTCTTTCTTGTTCTTGATAGATGGAAAGCCTTCATCACAAACTAGTCCTCCTCTTAGAGATGAAAATGACAAACCCGCAGCTACCATGGTGACACCTGTTATGTCCACAGCAATGGGTTTCCCACAGCCATTCCATGGAGCGCCACATGAAGTCTGGGTAACTTGTTTATATCATTCTTGCGCCTCTTGTTAGAATTCATATATCTGCAACATCATCATCCTCTAATGAAATTCTTTCACATGTAATGGAAATTGTGAAACCTGTGAGCTGTAGTAACTCAGGTGTGAGTTTTGTTAATTGGTGGTGTGTATTTATCTGCAGAATGAAAAAGAGGTTAAACGAGAGAAGAGAAAACAGTCAAACCGAGAATCTGCTAGAAGGTCGAGACTGAGAAAGCAGGTGATTACTACGAAGCTTTGTAACTAGAGACTAAATGATTGAAGCTAAGACATTAATAAAAGTTAAACGAGCATATAACTCAATGTGTTGTGTTGTTTACATAGGCTGAAACTGAAGAACTCTCTGTGAAAGTTGACGCACTAGTAGCTGAGAACACTTCGCTTAGGTCCAGGCTAAGCCAACTAAACGATGAGTCTGGGAAACTACGGCTGGAGAACGAAGCTTTATTGGTAACACTCTACTCATCATATAATCACACATTTTGAACAAAAAAATCATAAGTGTAATAGTTGTCATTATAACGTAAGTTACATTCGTCTCTAGGATCAACTAAAAGCGGCGCAGACACAAGCAACTGGGAAAACAGAGAACCTCATCTCTCGAGTTGATAAGAACAACTCGAAATCAGGTAGTAAGAATGTGGAACATCAACTGTTAAACGTAAGTCTGAGAACCGATTCTGTCGCGGCTAGCTGACTTTGGCGCTAGTGAGAAGTGACCAGTTTATTTCGTCTTCTGGGGTGTGATTGTAACTTTAAAGAGATTTTTTTCTTAGATTTGTAGCTCTCTGCATTGTGAGCAGAAACTGATGTAATATCCTTTAACCAGAGATATTCCGTGTGGTCTGATCGTCCGACCATTTGATAGGTTTTAGTTATATAAGCGAATGGATAGAGAGATAAGGGGAGGCGTATTTGATGGTCTTTCTTTTGTTTCTTAGTCGCTTGTGTATTATTATTCTTCTTCTTTTCGTGTGTGGATCTTCTAGTTTTACATATTTAAAGATTTGTCATTATTCTTTGTCGACAGTATTTATTTATGCTTCGACAGATAATCACCAACACATACTCAACTTATACCATTTACAGAGGGAAAGCACAATGGAATTTTTCTTTTTCTTTTCAAAATATATTACTAAAAGTGCAAATGACTTATTACAGAGGTTACTGGCAAGTCTAGTTTGGATATGGGTTTTCTATTCAAAAACACATATATACCAAGCCCAAATCCAAATATTGCTGTTGGTTTTCTATTTGTTTTTAAAAATATAATAAAAACATTGAGCAGTTAGTTGATAACTTCATATTCCAGAGAGCCCAAGGGCACAATTACCAGTAAGTGGCCAAAGTGTCCGGGAAACGCACATTGTGAAAACCAAAACATTCAAGAGCATACTGATTTTGGATCTTTTTGATATGACTTTGGAGCTTTCCGACTCCATTCCCGGTGGTGCGATTTTGGAACTTTCCGATTCGTTTTTCGGCGATACGATATCGAAGCTTCCCGGTTCCTTTGACGGCGGCGACGTGTTGATTCTTTCCGATTCCATTTGCGGCAGTAACATTTTGGATCTTTCTGTTTAAGTTTCCGGCGGCGGATAATAATGTTTTAGTTACCCATAATAAATTATTATTCGCTCTCTATTTATAAACTATTCAGTTTCATTATGCTAAAATGTATGTAGTAACTATAGAAAAGTACATTCATTAACTTCAAAATGCTGTATAGAGGAGCTGTTAATCTACTAAACGAATGTGCACGAGATTGGCACATTAAACAAAGAAATAAACATTACCACAATTATAGCACATTCATTAACTTCAACAATACTCATATATTCTCTCGACCATAACATTCACAATAATAATAACACTTAGTCGCAATAATTTTAATTGGTAACATGAGTTATCGTTGATTTAACTTGTGTTAAAGGTCTAATGTATTTGAAAGTTCAGAAATTTTACGAGTACGGAAATCTCATGTATCACGAGTTTATTTTTTGTTAAACTCATGGATTACAAGTTTAGTTAGTTTTTTTTCCAATATTAATTTAATAACTTCTACCATGTTTCTTTCTTTTTCTGAAAAATCTTAAATAAGAACAAATTCTTTTGGCCGTAAATAGTGACAAATTATTATTACAACAAATTATTTGGTCGTAAATAATAACAAATTATTTTGACCATACTAATTTGTTACTATATACTACCAAAATAATTCGTTATTATTAAAGATTTTCTTAAAAAAGAAGGAAACATAATATTGGGAAAAAAAAAACTCGCTAAACTTGTAATACATGAGATTTCCATGCTGTTGAGTTATTTTTGACTTTTCAAGGACATAATTCAACATGGTAAATCAACCATAACTTATTCTAACTCAAACTTCAATTTTCAAATTATTGTTTGAATCATAATTGACAATTGGTAAAATTTCTGAATTATCAAATACATTAGACCTTTAAAACTCATGTTACCAAACGGTATGAGTAAAATTTCTCTGTTTTCCCAGTTGCTTGTGTCTGCGCCGCTTTTAGTTGATCCTAGAGACGAATGTAACTTACGTTATAATGACAACTATTACACTTATGATTTTTTGTAAGTCTGAGAACCGATTCTGTCGCGGCTAGCTGACTTTGGCGCAGTAGTGAGAAGTGAGAACCCAGTTTATTTCGTCTTCTGGGGCGTGATTGTAACTTTAAAGAGATTTTTTTCTTAGATTTGTAGCTCTCTGCATTGTGAGTAGAAACTGATGTAATATCCTTTAACCAGAGATATTCTGTGTGGTCTGATCGTCCGACCATTTGATAGGTTTTATTTATATAAGCGAATGGATAGAGAGATAAGGGGAGGCGTATTTGATGGTCTTTCTTTCGTTTCTTAGTCGCTTGTGTATTATTCTTCTTCTTTGATTAAAAGTGGATCTTCTAGTTTTACATATTTAAAGATTTGTCATTATTCTTTGTCGACGTGCTTCCCTTACTCGATAAACATGAGTCATCACGAACAGTATTTGTTTATGCTTCGACAGATAATCACCAACACATACTCAACTTATACCATTTACAGAGGGAAAGCACAATGGAATTTTTCTTTTTTTTTTTTCAAAATATATTACTAAAAGTGCAAATGACTTATTATAGAGGTTGTTCACAAGTCTATATGTATTAGTTTGGATTTGGGTTTTCTATTCAAAACTTTCGAGTTATATGTGTGAACAAATGATGGAGTTCAAAAACACATATATACACACAAAAAATGGGGTCACCGGCCATCCTAATTCCTAAAGGACCTAAACTCAATACCAAGTCCAAATATTGGCAAATATTGCCGTTGGTTTTCTATTTTTTAAAAAATATAATAAAAACATTGAGCAGTTGGTTGATAACTTCATATTCCAGAGACCCCAACGGCACAATTATCAGTAAGTGGTCAAAGTGTCGGGGGAAAATCTTTTGTCTTTGTTGGTAGGATTACATACAAAGATTTATATTTTATAGACGAAATCATAACATTTTATTATATGTTTAAAATATCACAATGAAAGACTATTCGAATTTAGCCTCAAATTCCATTTTGTAGACTATACTTTCATCTTCATATACATGGAGAAGAATAACGATCACAGAAATCCTACAAATCCTACCGGCGACGAAGAAATGGCGGCGGAGAAGCTGCTTAAACCGGTTCTACAGAAACCACCAGGCTATCGTGAACTACACGCAACGCCGGAAACTCCGAATGCCTCGAATATTCGTCGCCGCCCGCCAAAGCATATGATCCCGGCGTCATTTTATCCGAAGAAGAAGAAACAATGGAGTCGTTGCCGCGTCTTTTGCTGCTGCGTCTGCATCACCGTGGCGATCTTCATCCTTCTCCTAATCCTCACCGTCTCCGTCTTCTTCCTTTGGTACAGCCCGAGACTCCCCGTCGTACGCCTCACCTCCTTCCGCGTAAGCAGTTTCAATTTTACCACCGGAAAATCAAGAGACGGATTGTCGAAGTTGACGGCGGAGGCCACGGCGAAGCTCGAATTCAGAAATCCTAACGGAAAGCTACGGTACTATTACGGAGACGCTGACGTGGCGGTGACCGTAGGAGATGGAGATTTTGAGACGAGTTTAGGGTCAACGAAAGTCAAAGGGTTTGTTGAGAAGCCAGGGAATCGGACGGTTGTGATCGTTCCGATCAAAGTGAAGAAACAACAGGTGGATGATCCGACGGTGAAGAGGCTTCGAGCGGAGATGAAGAGTAAGAAGTTGGTGGTGAAAGTGACAGCTAAGACGAAGCTAGGATTGGCTGTGGGAAGGCGTAAGATTGTTACTGTGGGGGTTAGTCTCAGATGCGGTGGCGTGAAACTACAGACGCTTGATTCGCAGATGACTAAATGCACCATCACAATGCTTAAATGGTACGTCAAGCAGCATCAAATTTTAATGGATTAGTTTAAAGTATATAAACTCGATTTAATGTCTGTCATGGCCAACTATGATATATTAATGTATATATGATTTAAATGCAGGATTAAATTGCACGCATGAGCTATGATTGATGGATGTCTTTTTCGTTCGGGATAAAAGCGTTTAGGGATGTCGCAGAAGTGCAGCTTTACGAAAGATCAATGTATCTGATTTCTCTTTTCCTTTCTTGTTTGATTTTCGCTTTCATGTAATTATGTAGAGAAATTTGGCAAATTCTCTCTTCTTGTCCACGTAAACTTTTTGATCAATTGTTGTCCTTATAGACTTTTTCAATCAGAAATGTCACATTTTACCCTTTAAAATAGAATTAGATAATTAATTTGGAAATTAATAATGTTATTTGAAAATAGAAAAAAGTAAAACAATGTTAATCGGGGACAGGGCAATGAAATCCCAACCTTTGCTTGCACACCATTTCCATACACCACAACTTACATAGATATGCAACATGATTAGAAGAAGATGAAGAGAGAAACCACAAAACAAATGATTTAGAGAAACATCAACATAAACCCTAAGAAGAAGAAGAAGACAAAAATGTCAAGTTATTTTTCGAAGGAACCCACTAGATTTGAAAATATTTTTTAAATATTTACTTACCATATTAGTTTAGATTTTCCTAGATTCTCGCAAAAAAATTATTTCTACGGTCGGTAGAATTTTGTGCGATTTCTAGAATGTGATTTCTACGGATGGTAGAAGACTGTAAAATTACCAGATAACGTTTTCTACGGAATAGTGGAAAATACAATAACCGTAGATTGTCTTTTCTACGGGTGGTAGAAACGTGAACGCAAGTCAGAAAACATTTTCTACCATTAGTAGAAATGTGAACATAGATTAGATCTCATGTTCTACGAATCGTAGACTACTGAGCACACCGTAGAAATCATATTCTACTGCCAGTAGAAAAGAAAACAACAAGTAGAATATGAATTCTACTTTGAATATTTGGAAAACGTAGAAATTTAAAAAAAATATATATATTTAAGACATCTTTAAAAAAAAAATAATGTCATAACATTCTCCATGTTTTTTTTTTCATTGTTATGAATTTTTTTTAAAAAAATGGCATTTAAAAACATTTATTTCATATTTATATATATTTTACAAGGGTATTGAAGTTAAAAAATGGTAATTTTCAGAAAAGGTCTATTGGGACAAATGGATAGTTGTTTGAGCCCATATTTACAAATCTCCCAATTATGTATGAGCCAATTCCAATATTCATCCATTTTTATCACTTTGAAAATGTGTTTTTGTTAGAATCTAATTAATATGAGTATAACTCTTTCATAACATCTATCAACTTCTCGTGGTTTATACTTTCATCAAGTCTACATGATATGAGGCTATGAGCTCTTGATTTTTTTCTTTTTTTTATAAAAAGGGTCTTGATTCAAAGAGCATTGAGCTTTGATCCACTCCCAAATAATTGAAACAGCTAAAATAGCAATTTTCCGTATAATCAAAATTGGAAAATCCTTTAAATAATCAGTATGGGCCGAATGTTTTAAGCCCATAAATAAAGCAAAGTCGTCGTTCGACACGGTGTGCCGTTTAAAATTCAGAAAAGACGCTAAACATTTCCTAGATAAGTCACGAAAACGGCATGCAACTTTTCGAAGTTTCAAGAGTTTTGGCTTTCCATCGTCTCCTCTCCTCCACTCATTGATAGCTTCGTCAAAGGGCATAAGAAATGTTATCTCCTGAAGTCCGAATTCTATTTCTCCGGTAAAACTATGTCTCTTTAAATCGGTTTATTTACCACTTGAAATTTATGATATTGAGAAATGACAAAAATCCGTTTCTGTTTATTCAACAATTTACACACAACACACACACATGAAAGAATTTTATCTTACACATACAAATTCGTGAAAAAACTACAAGAAACCGGGAATTATTCAACTAAACCACAAGTTACCAATAAGCGTCATAACAATAGTGTGATAACTTAATGCCAAAATGACCAACACTGTAACACAAGCACAAACTCCAGTACCAAGAGTGTTTTTGATATAGCTGGCCACTGACTTATTTGATTCATCAGAAAAAAAAAAACAGAAACCCAATCTATAAGCAGAAAAAAAAAAAGATAAAAAAAGGTTTGGCTAAAGCCCTATTAGCCTTTATCCTTCCACGGATGCTGAAAGGAGATAAATAAAGCCCCCCTAAATTCTGAACTTCTCTTCTGTCTCCTCGGCTACAAAAATAGAAGTGTACTGCTCTCTTGTTGAAAGATATCAAATGACTCAGTCTGATATCCTAAATTCCACTCCTAAAACGTCTTTCACCATCTCGTATGTCACAAATGCAATCGCAATCGATGGTACAACCTGTTAAGAAACATTTAACTTTTCTTGAGATATATGTTCATTTTATAAGAAACAAAGAAAATGGGGGGGTTTTTGTTATGAAACTAACCTTCACTGAGTTGGGGACCAAACCCTTGTACAATGCTCCAAAGCCTTCATGACGAACAGTTTTTTTGAATGCATCAATCATACCACTGTATTCAAGTGAAGCCTTGCTTATCCCGTCGCCTGTAACAACAGAGGAAGCACCTTTCCACCCAACCATCTGCATTCTCCTACGAATCACATCGAGTGGATAAGCAATTGTTTGACCAACTGTTCCAGCTATAGCACCACACGAGAGTCTCGTTATAACGGTCAGCTCATTGTTCTCTACTAGACCAAATGGATTGTCTTTGACAAGCCAGTCCTTTAGAGACTCATAGACCGCAAAGTTCAACCCCACATATGGAACCTGCATTTGTAAGAAAGGTCTCATGAAATGATGGATTTGTAGTTTTGTGTTCAATTGAGAGAAAACAAAAAACAAGACTCACAACTCCAATCACTGATGGAAGCCAACCACGGTACAAGGCTCGTGGACCTTCCTGCCGCAGGACAGTTGCCAAAGCATGGGCAATTCCTCTATATTGATAAGGAGAGTTTGCGGTCTGTGCACATATCCATAATTGCAGAGTTATAAAGAGGACCAACAAGGCTTCAGCGATTACAACGTTGGGTTAGAAAGAGTTACCTGGACAGTTAGCCTTCCACGAACCATATCCATCGGGTATGTTGCAGACATGGCTATTATTCCAGCAGTTGCACCAGCTCCAAGCCGTAACAAAGGAGTGAGTTGGGCATTTTCTGCAGAAACGGCAAAACCCCCATCAACCATTGAATCTTAGAAGCAGATACTATCGCACAACTGATGCAAAAGGCGTGTGGTATGAATTCGACACAACTCCAAAGGCTTCATTTAGAAGCTTTAATTAAGCCTCAAGTGATAGGTAACAGTAATACCATGCACAGATTCTTCAACAGGGAATAATAAAAATCTTATGCTGAAATCAATTTACCATTTCCTGTCTGCTGACGATACATGTACAATATGTACCTACAAGAGAGAGAGAGAGAAAAGAGTAACGGTTAGACAAAAAATATAAATTCAGTGAAATCAAGAGAAACAGAGTATGATTGTATAAAGAAGTTCAGATGTCTTACTTGGAAGCTTGCTCATAGCTGAAAAATTTCACAGCCGAATTTGGAACAATACGAGCACAGTTGGTACCATTTCCTTTGAACAGTCCACGAAGACCTTCAGTTCTCCAAATATACTTCAACCCTTGAACTGTCCCACTATACTTTATGTTATGCGGATTCTGGACCTATACATGGACATTGCAAACAAGATAAGTCTCCAATCATTAATATGATCCAAAACAAAAGCAATCAAATGAAGAAGCAAACCTGAAGTAATATCTTCATCCTTTCCAAAGGTGCAACTGCAGTCCGTGACCTAACCAAAAAGATGCATCTCCGTTCAGATATCAACACAAGAATCAAAATGTGCGCATTGAATGTAACACAGAGATTGTAAGATTAAGTGACTAAACTGCTCTTTCTTTTTATATTTCAATCACAGGAGTCGACCAAATCAAGGAAAGATGGACTTTTTCTACTTCTGTGCCTTTGTTTGCCATTCTAATCCTTCACACAACGATTTCAATCTCAAGAAAAAACAAAAGTTAAATTCTGATTTTCAATAACACTGATTGTAAAAGAGGACAAAATCTATGACTTCTCAATCTACTTCGGCGTTTTCAAACAAATTACGCGAACCAATGATTAGTCCTACTCAACATTTCGAGAGATCCTTCATTTTCCACCCAAATTCATCACACACAAAAAAAAGTAAAACAAAAAGGAGATAAACGACTCACACTCCACCAGCGACGCCACCGGCGAAGAGAGACTTGCAGATGCTGAGGACAGCATAACTCGGAGCTTTGACTCCTTCCCTCGCTAACTTTGCTTCCTCCGCCAGATTAACGATCGTCGAAACAGCTGCCGATTCGGTCCTTTTCACATCCTCTGATGCCATCGATTAATCACAACCAACAGAAAATCGCAATCACTGTAATAGCCCCCACACACCCCGATACGCTTACGATCTCCGATATTTTCTGAGAAGTATCAACAAACTTCGATCTCTCAACGACGACCGAAACCCTAACAGAAATCTCGTTTCAGGATTATCGAGAGGAGAGATCAAATCACTCGTCGAAATGAAATCTACTCCTCTCCCTGTCCCGGCGGCGATAATAAAAGCCCCCCAAACAACCTACTGATTAAGCCTGGGTCGTGACGACGCCGTTTTGATTGCACCCTTTTGTTGCGGGAAATTTGTATTTCAGTCTCAGATTAACTATGTTTTATAAAATAGCCCCCTATCTATAAAAAATGCAAAATAATACTTCATTTAGTTCAAAAATTCGGTCAAGTTTAGTTATAATTTTGTATAATTTAGTTCATAACATAAAATTATATAAAGAGGTATAAACTAACATTTAATCAAATGATGAGTTATTTTGTAATATTTCGTAACTTTAAGAATTATATGCAGAAAATGGTTAGTTTAAGGATGTTTTTGCAATATCACCTTTTTGTTGTGGTACCAGGTGTTATCCTACGCACATCACTGAGCGCGTAAGATATACTCTCCTCATATATGAACGCCACGTGGTGATGATACTACTGTGCTACAGTGTTAGTGTCTGATCCATTTGGTCACTTAATAAAAAAGTAGTTTCCGAACCACATAAATTTTTGGCTCGTTAAAAGGAAAATTATTTAATTCTTATAATTTTAAATATTTCCACAATACATACTCCACATAAGCTAAAGATTCGTTCTAGTATTGTAGTAATACAAACTTATATTTACATTTGTTTATTAAAATAATGTTGCGCTCAATACAGAAAGAATGACAAAAGATGAATAATTTTATAACTATTTTTCCCAAACATTTGCTTCGTTTAAGTATAGCAAACAGGCCCTAACTTTTATCAAGATGATATCATGTATCAGAATTACACCTGTGCCATCAATCTTGTTTCTCGCCTTTTCATATTTTGGAAGGGCCATACCCAAAAATGGAAAGATAATAGTTACTAACCTTGAGTTTTTTGTTTGCCGACGTTCACAAGTTTTTGTTGTAAATATTTATTTTAAATAGGACAAATAAAAATCCACATCGAGTTTTATGTTGAGTTGAATAGAGTTATAATTATTTGTTGAAAAATATACAAGTGGACGTGTGTATAAAAGTGGACGCGGGACCACAAATTGACAAGAATCAAATACCGAAAGCCTTATGGCCATTGTTCTATGTGATAAGTCTTTTAGATTAGATCACACATCAAAAAAGTAGATCAGTTATTTCATGTAAGAAGAACTTAGTTTGAATTATCTTGTGGATCCAAAACATATGGGCCGTTTCCCGTTTATCAAATAATAGGATTGAATTCCGGGCCGGCATTAGTCCGAAGCATCTCGTTCTTTAGAGAGTTTATGATCACACGACCAGCTCATATCATATCTTGTTCATTTATTAACGTATTTGAATATCTTCTGTTTCTAAAGCCCATATAATGGGCCTGTTATGAATTCAAAAAGTTGGGCCCGTTTATCAATTAGTAGGAATGAATTAGTCAACGACTCAACGGTTTAGCTATATGATGATATCAAACTGCATTAATATCTAGGAATTAGTCAACTCTTATTGATGTTATTATAGAAAATATATATAAATGGGCAAGTGGACTATGATATTAAATGATAGTACAGGAGAAGACTTTACAGCTGTAGCTTTTGTCACGACAAAAATAGTCAGCAGGCGACCTACACTCTGAGATCAATTATGGTCGCAATATAATTTATTTCCTTTATTTATAGAGTATTCTTATTTACATTTGATATCGTTTATGATTATGATTATGATAAGATATGTGTGATTCATATGTATTTTGGATATTAGTTTTAGTGAAGAAAGTTGTGACTTTTAATTAAATACACAAATGGCGAAGTTTTGAGGATACGTCTTGTAACATGGAAGCATTAACTTGAAAATTTGACATTTTATATAATATTTTGTTCTAATTACAAAAACTGTCAATGGGATTTTAATTTCATTAGTCTAGCTAGTTTGTCTTCGTACAAAACACACTCGCAATAGTACGTCGTTAAGATTTGTCTTTTTATTTTTTTTGTCTACGCGTTGTTAAGATCTGTCGATAAAGAACAAAATTACGTGAATATTTCATTGTACTTTTGTTTTCAGAATCAACGGAACCCATGCATTATTAATTTCACTGACTTTCAGAAAAATAGATTAAGTTGAAGTTAGTTTATTCATGTTCATGATAGATAGACTAATTTTTGATTTTTCTCTTCTAGTTGTAGATTGAATATTCTTCGTAGTTCAGTTTTTAATTCTAATTTTTTAAAGAAAAGTTGATAGGACATATCCTTTTACAAAAAAAAAAAAAAAAAAAAAGTTGATAGGATGTATTTATTTACTTGTCGGTAAACGGTCATACTCAAAGTTGTAGATTTTGTATAAAAAATATGAAATCTTCTTATTATTTGGTCGTCTGCTTATCACTTTGGGTCAACGAGACCCAGTCCTTGTCAACGTTCATTCAGACTATACATACTCTCACGCGCTTGCGTACGCGCTCAAAGTCCTTGCTCAAAAACTACAACTTCGATTGGAAATCAAATCAAAACTAGCAAAGTTTGATTTTTGCTTCGTTGGGTTCCCTTATCTCATCTTCCCCTACTAATCTTTTCAAATCTTATGACCAATTTTCTTTTTTGAGTGTATTTCCCATTAGATTCCCGGGAAAATGCGAGAAAAGTAGAACCATTTTTATTTTTAAAATCTTCCAGCTCAAGTTTGGTAGTAAATGAGCAGACATTACAACTGATCTTTATCTTTTGACTTTGAATTCCTTCTGAATTTTCAATTTTCCAAAATCTCCTTAAGAAAATTGGTTGCGTAAAAAGAGAGACCAAGCCGTTGATTTATCGATTCGCGTTCTCATTTAATTCAACCGGATATCATCAAATCCGCCGTCTGCTCACCTAACTCGGCGACGCCATTCTTCAAGGTTGGTTCGATTCTTACTTGTATTAGCTGTTGATTCTTCGATTGGGTACTGAGAAATCATGGAAAGCTCGAACAAAATCGATTATGATTGTTCCCACTGAGTAGAAAAAAAGGAATTGAAAGTTATAAAATTGGTAGCTTTGTTTCACACGAGTTGTTGGCTCGATGCTAATACTTGGCTAATTCGTTCGGAGAAATGTGTTGCTGGATTCGAATTTTACCTAAAGTCGACGAATTTATATGAATTGCAGTTGAAAACAAGCAAAGGCAGTCCTCGAAGAAGCTGATGAGGTCACGAGGTAATGATGTCTACGAAGGAGATGGTAGATCAGATGCTGGTTCTTCGAGAAGCGAAGAAGAAACAAATCTCACTGAGAAACACTCGCGACATGGTGGGTCTCAAAGATCTGGAAAAAGCTCGAGAAACAACCAAGAGCCAAACTACGGATCAGAAGATTCTTCATCTAAGAAGACAAGCAGCAGCAACAACCCAATTGAGTATACAGAGCAAGAGCGAGCTGAGCTTCTAAGAAGGTTAGATTCAATCAAAGATCATCTCCTCCATGGTGGTGGTGGTGGTGGTAAACCAAAAGAACAAGATCAGAATCAGAATCAGCCATTCCTCAGACCACCACCTTATTACCACCATCCATATCCAGAGCCATTTCCTTACGCTGGACCAATGTATCCTCAAGGTTATCATCAAGATCCTTATGGATTCCAAATCCATAGAAGACCACCTCCAGTTCCAAATCCAAACTGGTATCCTCCTCCTGGTCATTACCCTCGTCCATATCCTGGAGGTGGTCAATTTGTTGAGATTGGTGCTGATATAGTTGACCAACATTCCTTCTTCCCAGCTACCCCGACTAGGTACGGTGGTGATATGCCTCCTTATAGCCCTGTTTCTTCTCACCATCGTGGCGGTTCAGCACCGTACAGTCCTTCTTCCATGAGCTCTCCGGGTCCTCCAGGAGGAGGCGGTGGTTATGCGAGGTGGCCGAGTGATCTTGATTCCGAAATGGGAGGAGGCGCGTTTGCTCGTGGCTATGTGAAGAAAGCTGTTTCAGATAGGGATGCTCGTCGTTGCCATCCGCTTGCTGGTGGTGCTCCTTTTATAGCTTGTCATAGTTGCTTTGAGCTGCTTTACTTGCCTAAGAAGAAGCTTTTGGCTCAGGAAAGGAAGCAACAGAAGCTTCAGTGTGGTTCTTGTTCGGAAGTTATTAGTTTCACAATCGTCGATAAGAAACTTGTGTTCTCTTCTGGTAACGAGGAAGCAAAACCGGTCTCTCTTCTAGAGGTGGAAGATAAAAGCGCAACAAACAACACAGTGGTGGTTGAAGAAGAAGAAGAAGAAGAAGAAGAAGAAGAAGCAATAAAGGAATCAAGAACTCACCAAGAAACTACGCAAAGCGTTGGGTCTGCTTCTCAGTGCTCGGATGAAGAAGAAAGATCGAGCATTTCTAGTGAACAAGAACGGAGAGAGGTCAAGTCTGTTCGTCGCCGATCTAAAGGATCAAAAGCTCCGGAACCAGCTGCTTCTGAGAGTGCCAGTCTTCTTGAACTTTTTGAGTATTCTAACGTAAACCGAGCTGCACTCGCTTACGGAATGGCGGAGTTAGGTTATCACAAGCCGGATAAGCAAGAGTTTTTCGTGAAGAAAGACTCGCCGCCGAAGAAGCCTGAATCAGTAGCTACAGAGACGGAGGTTTCTTACAACGGATACTCCAACACGGAGATCTCTGAAGATTCAAGGTACTCAAACGGAAGAGAAGAAGACAACAACAACAGACCAAGAAGCGAGTCTGGTGGTTCCACGGAGATTACAACGAGCGAAGATCAAGACAAGTTATTACAAGTTTGGGTTAATGGACATCTTATACCGGAAGATCTTGTTAGTAGTGCTGAGAAATTAGCTGGACCAATCCAAGCTGGAAAGTATTGGTAATGCTCATGAGCACTATTTCTCTCTTTGTTTCTTTCTTTTCTTCCATTTTAAGTTTCTAACTCATGTATCTGATACAGGTATGACTACAGAGCTGGATTCTGGGGCGTAATGGACAAACCTTGTCTCGGTATAATACCTGTAAGTCCCTTCACAGTCTTCTCTCAATGTTTGATTATCTGAAACAGAACAGCATCGGATTCAGATGGGTGACTTGGTTGTTGTTTGTTTGTTGCAGCCATTTATTGAAGAGTTTAGCCATCCAATGCCGGATAGATGCGCTGCAGGGAACTCAGAAGTGTATGTGAATGGAAGAGAGCTTCACAAGAGAGATTTCGAGTTACTCGTGCGTCGTGGTCTTCCTCGTGACAAGAACCGTTCTTACGTCCTTGATATCTCCGGAAGAATCCTCGATGGTGATTCAGGGGAAGAGCTTAAAAGCCTTGGCAAATTAGCACCAACGTAAGCAAATTACACAGACAGATATGACAGTGTTTTGGTTTTGAGATTCTGAGATCAAAAAACACAGTTAAATTCTTGAGTTTTTTTTTGTTTTTTTTTAACAAAATGTTTGATAACTTGAAACAGGATTGAGAAGGTGAAGCATGGATTTGGTATGAGAGTTCCAAGATCATTAGCTTCATGACAGTTGTTCCCACACGTAACAACACAACCAAATGATTCTGATTCTGCCTCTGGTATTAATCTTCAGATTGTTGATTTGTTTTTCAAAATGTTAAGTGTGCTGTTTTCACGCAGGACATGAGTTAGAAATATATATTTTTTTTTTCACATTGGTTAGGTTTTGATTCAAGATTGTTTTTGTTTTAATTTTTTCTTCGGGAATATCTGTTTTTTTTTTCTTTTTGTGTGTGGTTGTAAAAGAAAAATAATGAGAAAATATTATTTTAATTTGCAAAGCACCTGCCGAATAGCTCTCTCACTCTCGCTCGATTCATCTTCCATCGATTATGATCTTTCTTCAACACTGTATTAATAACATGTTGGGAATTCTGAATCGGGAATACAAACTAAATGTGCATAGACACAACCCTTATAAAAATGACAACTTTTTTTCAAAAAAAACAAAAAATTAGGAAAAAAATGGAAAAAACAAATTAGCAAAGTAGGTGCCGCCGTGCCGGGATCATTCTCGGATATTTCCAGCTATCTATCTAATCCATGAAACTCTGGACAACTGAAACTGTGTGATAAAATGTATTTTGTTTAGACTATTTTTGGCCTTTTACCAAATCTTGCTTTCAAAGAGTGACCAACACCCTCGAGCAAGTCTCTAGCAGTCTTGGTCTTCTTTTTAAACTCATCTATTATTATCTTGTTCTCCCTATCCAGCTGAGCCACTATTCTCTTCCATGATGCCTTACATTCTTGGACATCGGTCTTCTTTTTAAAATCAGCTATTATCATCTTGTGACGTACAATGTTAAGAACATTCATTTGATTCACGAACCGGCATGACGGAAATAGAGAACCGAACGGTACAAGGGAGCAACATGAAGGAAACAAATCAGGGCTATGAGTAGATCATCAAGCAAACCGACTATCCCAAGAACACCCAATCGAAATATAGGTTAAAGAAAAGATTTGTGAGATAACAGTGAGACAAAGATTATGATTCATAAGACGAATCACCTTCTGGAATGATATCTATAGGACTGAAGATGTAAACACCACTGAGAATCATCTGCATCCAATGCAAAGAAACTGCGTTAAGTCCCAGCAATTTTGGTAACAACCCAAAACATGACTGAACTTTGTAAACAGAGAGATGCAGAAATATGAAATATGTCGAACGTAACTGCGATATAGACCCGAGCCCTGATAACAAGTGGAAGCGTTCTTTGCGGATCCATCATTTCCCGCAACAACCTGCGGAGTAAGAAGGGAAGGTCTTGCATCCTCTGCCAAAGGAAAAAAAAAAAAAAAAAAAAAAAAGAGAGAGATTTGACATAATTAGTCACATTACAACTAAAGAGATTTTCATGGACTTGTTAAAGAACTTGGAATACAGAGATAGAGAGAGAGCGCATAACATATACCTGAACTAAACTACTTGAACGGCCGCCAAAGAGTCGGTTATACGTTTCAAGATTACCAAAAAACCTCGGCAACCGAGAGTCATTACGGTATCTGATTGTGTCCTCTGAAGGAACAAGCAAACTAATTGGACGACGACACAAGGGGCATTTGCATGGCTGTAGTGTAGATTCATGCCTCCACACAAGCATAATGCAATTTCCTATAATAAAAAATGATTCAAGAAATGAAAAATCAAGCAAACCTCATACTAGACCTCTGAATATGCATAACAACACACTAAACTGCAAACTTCAAGAGAGTACATAGTTCTTAGAGACATTAAGCTTGATGTAAAAGGTCATGGATCATACAATGTCTCGCAACTACTGTTATAAGTAAAAAAAAAAAAACTAAAAACAACTCTGCAACTACTGATTCAACCAACACAAGAATCTGTAATACCCCCTTGGACATACCCACTGCGATAAAATTCAAATGAACAGCCAAAACCTGAGGAGAACCATGGTCTCGCTTAAATGTCTGCAACGAAATGGTTCGACTGATGATACTGTCAACATCAACATCAAAGTAACCTAAATTCGTCGAACCGATCTTAACACCTTCAAGGCTCATTGGCTGAGCAGCAGCCCCTTCCTCCCAATGCAAACCAGTATATGCTTGTTTCTTCTCAAACTCTTCAGCCAAGACAAGCTGCTTCCTAAAAGATCGCGATTTTAGTTTCTCTCTTCTATTTATCCGTTCTTTTTCCAACTCCCCAATCCTCTCTTCTACAAGCTCTGAAATGCCAGACATTGAGCTTCCGTCATCAAGAATAAAAGCATCACTCCAGCTTCTGTAGAATCCAATATTATTCTATCTGAATCATCATTCTTGACATCTCCAACACTTGAGTCCTCATTATTGCTTACCTTAGAACCATCTGACTGAAAGCACTTCCCATCAGAATCATTCAAAAGTTGAGAGCCGTTTGGTTCATCGAACTCTCCGACGGACTCGACTCCGAACAATCTCCGCCGGCACTAGCCGACGTTCTAATTCAGCTTAAACGAAACAATTAAAAAAAAAGAAAAAAAAGGGACACCCTCTGGTTGAGAAAGAAGGTCCGTTATTAATTAACTTGAAATAATTAGTTTTTAATTTTATTTTTCAAGTTTATAAGCTCCATATTTCTTTTGATTAGAGCAAGTGCATTGGTCATACCTATATGGTTTCTTAAACATTTTATATATTAAAAAATATATTTTTTCTCCATATTTCTTTTGATTAGAGCAAGTGCATTGATCATACCTATATGGTTTCTTTAAACATTTTATATATTAAAAAAATATATATTTTAGTTGAAGAGATTTGGGAAGAAACTTGATAATTGTGTCACAACATTGGTCATACCAATATGAGTTTCTTTAAAATTATAGTTTCTCTCAAATGGGTCGAATCCAGCAAACTATTTTTACAACAAAAAATATGTCAAAACATTCACAAAAGAAGCATAGTGATCAAGGAAAGTTTTGTGATCAGGAATTTGCTATCCTTTACATGACCTCATACCATAATCATAACGTGGATAGTCATTATACTTCAATGCATCCAGCTGATGTCCAACAGCTTCTTCTGCACTAAACTATTACAGAAACAATCTAAAAACTTGGATCAATACACTATAACAGAGACCAAAGCAATATTACTTGCTTATACAAAGTAAAGAGTGTATCATTACATTAAGTTTAGGGCCAAAAGGACGTTTTGGAATTTGTAAGTGTAAAACTGTAAACATCCATAGCTAAGTGAGAGATTCACAGTGAACGAATGCATGATTTGAATTGCCCAGAAACAGATATCAACCGTAAGTACAAAAGCGTGCTCGTCGTACCTGGAACACATAAGAGAAGATCGAAATACCGATATGTCTCACGGCGATCATCATCAAGCAAGAGGATAATCAGTCACAAGACAATGAAAATCCAAGAGATAAGAAGGAAGCCCTTGGTGAGGATACCATCGCAGCAGCTTTTAAGCAATTCCCATGTATAGTAAATGATCAATTTCTCATCCAATTTCAGATCGAAACAAAGATATTGAAAACCTACCAACACTAGAATAATATATCGGTGTTACCTGGGATTGTGAAAGGGGCCGACCTTGTTGGCATAGAGAGGGATTGAGTCGCCTTCCTTGTAACGGTGGTCGGAGGCATCGGATCTGACGATTCCGGCGCCGGAGAAGATGAGAGCTCCGACTAAGAGAAGCAGCATCGTCGGTATTCTCATGGTGTTTCTGTGAGGGAAGAAAATCGTGAGATCTGACGTCCGTCTGACGCGTGGCCGGAAGAAACGTATTTTGGGCTTCGTCCGGGAGAGACGTTTCTCGGTGTTGGGCTTGCCACGGATGTAATTATTTGCATTTTTTATTTTCATTTGGGCTAAAGAAATGGATTGGATATGTCCGTTGTTTATGCTCTTAGTTAAAAAATAATAGTTAGATAGCGTTTAGAGATATAGTCATCCTCACTGATTTTCAACAATTTAACAACCCCGTCTCCAATAATTGAACAGATAATTATGAGTCACGTATAAAATGATTCCCATTTTGATATATCATCACTCCGATTGTCATATATTTTTTTGTTGCTAAAAAAAATATATCAGTACGTTTATTCTGAATATACATGAAAAATCAATTAAAGAATTCTCGTTTTCCTTAAACAAAGAAACGGACATTCTATAAACACTAACAATCCAAGGTTATTGGATTGATGATTTAAGAGGATTTGTTTTTTTTTCCAAATCACCTCTTATTGGATCTAGTATTTATAAAAATCACTAACAATCCAAGGTTATTGAACTAATCATTTGTACAAATTCCTTAAAATCTCCTCTTATTGGAAAATTAGGATTTCACTAATAAAAACTGTTTTGAGGGATTTGTGAGAGATTTTCTAGTTAAAAACAAAATAATCAAAATACCACCTCATAAGGTGAGATTTTCCAAATCCTCTTAACTTAGTAGATTTGGATTTATCCAAATAACTCCAAATCATTGATACAATAAGCCCCCTAAAATTAAACCAAAATAAATAAATTTTCCCCTGTTAAATGATAATGATACACACGACACACGAGCTCTCTATATAAAGTTGAAATGGCTCTGCTAAGACATTTCTGCAAAATGGAGAACACATCCTCCATCCTCCACGATCCTTATAGCTTTCCTCACATTCTCAACCATAAAGAAACTTTGTAGTGTCACATAGAATCCTGTCACATCCTGAATCATTTTGCAAAAACTTCCATTCCAAAGCAACAGTTCAGGATCTACACCATAAACTCTCACCCAAATCCATCAGTTTATCGACTCATCCCCATTCAATTCAACTTCTTTTGGGGCCTGGTCCTTCAGACGCACCACCAGCGAGGAGATTCAAATGGGGAGAGTTGTTGACATCTTTGTAAACTCCATGAACTTCTTCAAGATCAAAGAGCCTCGAGAGTCACATTCCTCTTGCCATTCACAAATCGCATAAACAACTCTCATCGTTCTCTTTCAATAGCCATGATGATTTCTCTAACGAAATCTAACAGACTAAATCCTTGCTCCTTCTTCTCATCGCAAGCTGTAGACCTTCCTCTTCGATTCCCAGTGGAGAATACAATCGCACGAATCTCAAAATTGTGGGATGATCCCTCTGGTTTTGGGCAGACAAGAGCTTCTTCTTCGACGCCAGAAGCTTCTCTCTGTGATCGGAACCAGAATCCTTGTACTGCGAATCCACCGCAGATCCAAGGTCGATCGAACATTTGATCTGCAAATCTTCGCGGATCCGGACGAGACTTCCGTCTAGCTCCAAGGATACATTCGTCAAGAATTCGCGTCATCGCGCCAACGTCCGTGAGCTTCCGGCGTACCGCACTCGACGGTGGAGGATTCCACCGACTCCACCGCTGCATCGTTTTATCGAACTCAGGCCGCCGTCAATGGCATTTCCGTAATTTTATATTAGGCCTTTTATTAGAAATCAGATACGAATTCGTAAAATTGGTGTATATTAGATTAATAACGGGTTTTGATACATTATGATAACGAATCAATACTGAAAAATAAAAATATTAAAAATAAAACCCGATCAACCTTCCGACGGCGAATAAATCGACAAGCACGCAAAACCCTATGATGAATTAATAACGAATTAATACTGAAAAAAAAAAACAAAACAAAAAAATATATTAAAAATAAAACCCGATCTTCATCTTCAACTCTTCCCACGGCGCTTAATCATCGCCATATTTGTTATATGCGAGTCTCCACACAGTGTAACCGGAGGCGAATCCACCGACAAGCACGCAAAACGCAACGTAACTGGAGAAACAGACGATCCAATTTGTGCACCATTTTCAGACTACGTTTTGCATTGGTCTAGTCTCCCATATATTTGCGTTCCTCTGCGACAATCGAGCAGAAACCGATGGTAAAGCAGAAATGCAGCCCAATTAATTTTTCCGGCCAAGTAGTAGCTAGAGGAAGGCAAATATGTGGCAGACTAGAGCGATGCAAAACGTAATCTGAAAATGGTGCACAAATTGGGCGTCTATTTCTCCGGGTAATTGCGTTGAACGTAGTTCGGAGTCCGACGATCGTCCCAAAATTGGTGTAGACTGCGACGGACATGACGAATAGGGTGGAATTGATGATCTGTGAGACGAGGCTTCTTGCCATTTTCCGGCAACGGCGGCGGATTGCGTGAAACCTAGTAGTTTTTTATTAAAAAGCAAGAAAGAGAAATAGATGTGGTGGGTCCTAAGAGTTTTTTTCCTAATTAGATTGACTAAATGTGAGCCGTCGATAAAGTTTTAATATGATGGTCAAATCTAATATTCTTGTCTCGGATCGCTGATGTGGCAATATTGGTTTTGTTTTCTATTAGTTAAATAATTATCAACCGTTGATGAAGTGTTTTAATCTGACGGTCGAAGCTAATATTCTCCTATCGCTGATGTGGCATAATTGGTTTTGTTTTCATTTGTTAAATAATTATCGAACTGTCGATAAATTGATTCCTGCCGCCATTTAAAATCATTAATTTAATTTTCAGCTATTTATACTACTTCATCAGTAGTAAATGCTTTTAAATTCACAAACAAATCCGTTTATATTTTCACTCAATCCAATTTTATATTTATTTTAGTTCTATTTACTATTTTCATATAGTCTAATCTAGTGACACCTACCTAATAATGATTCGTCTCTCTCTCACCATATATGCCTAAAGATGTTAAAAAAAAAACAAATTGTATAAGGAGAGTAATGTGAACGGCTGAGTTAGAGATATTGATTAATCTGATCTAGTAGTAATGCTTTCATCCCACCATATACTGGTTTATCATTTTCTTGTAATAAGAGTTAAATAGGATTATGCCCAGGTATAAAACAAATAACTAGTGTAGTGAGATTATGCGAGTGACTAATGACGACAAAATAAAATGAGTCAGTGACCATTAAGTAAAAATTAATAATTGATTTAAGGTATGAAAAATATGAAATAGAAGAGGAATAGAGTAGTGGGGTCGTCGGCATGTACATCACTATAGTATAATACTACAATGGCCACATCGGACTACGGATCTAATTGGTCAGGCATGCCATCGAATCTAAAAGCCTGTACTTTATCTACTACGTACATTACTATAATCTGTAAACGATAAACCAATGATTTTGGTACAAGTCACAAGACGCTCTTCAAAAAACAACTAAGGAAGCAGAAGAGTGACGTCTAACACAAATTTTGGAAATGAGGCTAAAGATACAACTACGTGCGAGAATGCTATAGAAGAGTCATAGATGTCATATTCAATTCATATTTTAAAACAGAATCAAACAACTTCAATTAATATGATCGTTTAAGATGTACATACACTTTTGTAAAAGTCCATTTGGGTCAAAGTTTGGTTGAAAGCTGAAAGTAAATGGTTAAGTGATTAATGGTTTGATAGTGAAAAGTATAAATAGTACTCTTTATGGCTTATAAAAATATCTCGAACAATAATGTTGTCTACTCCACTATAGTCTCTAATATAATTAAAGGGATCCCCTAGATAAACAATGAATTCTTTGGAGATTATGGAAGAGTAGAAACCTTTTTTTTTCAAAGAATAGTAGAAACCTTTGACTCTTTTAGTTATATGGATCGATTATTTATTGGGTTAAAAATTTTTTTATATGGATAGATGTTTGTCATTTGTCTGCTTGTTAGCAACAGAATATGCGTAACGTCCAAATATATATGTAGCCAAATTGCATTTTGGTGATGTGAAAATTTCCAATAGGCATAAAGAAATTTGAACAGAATAACAGATACTGTAGCCAAAGGAAGTGCATATGTGATAGATTATATGTCTTATCATTTTGTTCTAAATTTAATCCCGCTTGTAATACAAGAGGAATGCTTTGTATAGGTTAATTTTTTTTTAATTGATGCCGAAAAACAAAATTATACTTTATTGATCGACCACGACTTAAATATTTCAACGGTGATGGTGTGTGTACTTAGTACTGTATGACGTGTACTGGTTAGAAAGATTTAAGTTATGAGTAGATTTATTCAATATACAAAGTACAATTCACAAAATTAAAAGAAAATAAAAAACGAAAATTATCTCTCTCGTCTTGACCACATAGATCCTATACCTTTTTCGTCTTGACCACATAGATCCTATATCGGTTTGTGATTTTGGTACATATTTTCAATATCTTAATAATTGTTTATATTAAATGTACATTAGTTTGATTACAAACTTTTTTTCTTTCATCTATTTTGTAATAACTCTTTTCATTTCAACACCAACTTTTTTGAAGTGGGCACTACATGACTACATAACATCAAAGTGTATGTACACCCATGGGTCCAGATATCAAACAAGATAGATAATCTGTTCTTAAAGGGCCTCGTGGTCCGTTCGTTTATTTTTCATGCATTGGTATTTCTTACAAATTTGGAGAAAGAACAAAATAATAACCAGCTAGAAATGAGCACGAGAAAAACAGGCCACTGTCCAGAAGTGTCGAATATTGGAACGAAACAAAAAAGACAAACCTACCACTGCGAAAAGTTTCCTCAAAATATTTAAGCAATCTTCTAATTCTTCAAATAATACATAATTAATTAATCAAGCTAACCAAAAAAAAAATAAAAAAATCACAATTTCACAAATATAAGTTACATAACTTTGAAACCCCCAAGAATACGATATCAAAATATGTGTTGCTTGCTTGTTGAGATTGTTGTATCGAATGGCAGTCGCGAGATACAACCAAAGTTGATAAAAGGCGCGAGGACCAGAAGAAGCAAATGCATGTGCTTCACTTCACATAAAGAAATAGAAAAAATAAAATTCTTTACTTATTCTTTTTTGTTTTTGGGTGCAAATCCGCATTCCTTAAATAGGAATCTTAAGCAAAAGGACAAGAATATCTTTTTTTTTTTTTTTTTACAACGACAAGGATACCATTTAGAATCCCAAATTTAATTATCTATATACCCTATTGATCTTTATTAAGCATATTTAACTTCATTTCTTATAAAAAAAATATATAAAATGATGGGATGAGATGTGAATACACACTATCACTTACGTGAAAACAAATTCATATTTTAACTCTATTAACATATGCTAACGATGTCAAAATGTTTGAGTATCAGTAGTTAATATGTTTCTTGCGACAATAATGTTGGCTACTCCACTCCAAATAAAGGGATCCCCTAAATAAACAATGAATTATTTGGAGATTATGGAAGAGTAACAACCTTTTTAATTATATGGATCGATGAATTTTTTTTTTGAACTTTGATAAGGATAGATGTTTGTCATTTGTGTGCTTGTTAGCAACAGAATATGTGTAACCTAACAAATATATATATGTAGGTTTCATCATTGGCTAACATGAATTTAGAATCATTGGATGAGAGCAGAATCTAGATGGATGAAATGCAATTTCGATAGGTCGAAAGAAATTAGAACAGAATCACATATATTATAGCTAAAGGAATTATACGTGTTAGATTATATGTTTTCAGCTAAAATGAATTTCACATGTAATGATTTAACAAAAGAATAATACTTTTCTTTGTACGTGATTTTTTTAATATAATATAATCATGCCCAAAACAAAATTATATTTTACGGTGTATAGTATGACGTGTACAAGTACTAAAAATTAAATTATTACAGTACTATTTACAAACTTAAAAGAAAAGAAAAAAGCGAAAATCATCTGCTTCTTCTTGACCACAAAGTTCCTTTACGTTTTTCATCTCAAACCTAATCATCATCTCTCAAGGCTAAATATAAAACCATTCAATACCTTCGCCAACCAGCGAACACAGATTCACTGTTCTCTTCTTCGTCTTCTTCTATAATGGAACAGCAATTAACATTGTTATTGCCTAATAGCCCAAAAGGCGCGAACAATGTCGAAATCCTAGAATACGCTTCTCTTCCCTCCTCCTCCTCCTCCTCCTCCTCCTCCTCCTCCTCCTCCACCTCCACCCATAGCCATCGAACCTTCGTCAAATTCTTCGTTTACTTCTTTCTAATCTTTTTCGCTTACTATTTCATCATCTCCAGTTTCACCATATCCCCAAATTTGCCAGACTCTGCTTCCGGAAACGGTAATTCTTGTTTCCCTGTCTATTCTTCAATTTCCAGTGAATTATGGATTCTGGAGAAAATAACGACCCAAGAATTATGAGAACAGGAGAAAAATTATGTAGTTTTAGGGTTTTTTGGGTGTTTAATTTTGGAAAATCTCATATCTACATTACTGGAAATTTCTAAATCCATGGAAATAACTTATAATTTAGGGTTACAGTAACTTGTGTTTACAACGTGTTTGATCAAATGCCTGTGTGAACATTTCGCAGTTTCATCAGCAAAGTGTGATCTTTTCACTGGAGATTGGATACCAGATCCATCAGGTCCTCTCTACACAAACCTCTCATGTCACCACATCCAAGATTTCCAGAACTGTCTTATGAATGGACGGCCAGATGTGAACTATCTCTTCTGGAGATGGAAACCTCGTGACTGTGATCTTCCTAGGTTCACTCCATCGCAGTTTCTCCACACAGTGAAGAACAAATGGCTGGCTTTCATCGGCGATTCCATCGCTCGTAACCACGTCCAGTCTCTCATTTGCATTCTCTCTCAGGTTTTGTATCAATCAAAAGTTTCCTAAGACTGCAAGAAACCTAGTACTTCTTGATTTTAACGGTTTGATTCTTTCTTTGAGTTTGCAGGTAGAAGAAGTGGTTGAGATCTATCACGATAAAGAGTTTCGATCCAAGATTTGGAGATTCCCTTCTCACAACTTCACACTCTCAGTCATTTGGTCTCCGTTTCTTCTCAAATCCGAAACACTTGGTAGCTCCGATATCCAGCTTTACCTAGACCAGCTCGACCGCAAATGGACCGAACAATACTCGAAATTCGATTACGTTGTCATCTCCGGAGGCAAATGGTTTCTCAAAACCACGATCTTCCATGAAAACAACACAATCACAGGCTGCCATTACTGCCAAGGCAAAAACAACCTAACCGATCTCGGCTACGATTACTCCTACCGCAAAGCCTTAACCCTTCTCCGTGACTTCGTCCTTAGCTCAAACCACAAACCGATGGTTCTGTTCCGGACCACAACACCTGACCATTTCGAAAACGGAGAGTGGAACACCGGTGGGTACTGCAACAGAACGATGCCGTTTAAACAAGACGAGGCCAAACTGAAAACCGTTGATGATGTGATGCGTGATGTTGAGCTTGATGTGTTTCAGAAGTTAGGGAAAGGTCTCGGTTTCGGTTTAGGTTCCAACTTGAGACTATTAGACACGACGGCGATGTCTCTTCTCCGTCCAGATGGCCATCCGGGACCGTACCGGCATCCGAATCCGTTTGCTGGAGTTAAGGATAAAAAATCTGTTCAGAATGATTGTCTGCATTGGTGCTTACCCGGTCCAATTGATTCGTGGAATGATATTATGGTGGAAACCATTCTTAACCGGGAACGGTATTAAAGCAAACCAAATGTCGAAAAATAGCCTCTACGATTGAAACCCGTTTATAGCCAATCATGTACCCGCTTGTACGTATAGATATGCTATTTCTGTATATCACTATATTGTAATTTTGTAACGGTCTTCAATATTAATATACGACGACGTTGTACTGCGGCGAGGCTCAAGGCCTTTAAAAGGCCAAGCTATTGGGCCTTCCATTAAGATGCCGTTTTGTAGTATCCCGGTAATGGACCGTTAAAAAACACCATGCCATTACCTGATCGTTCCTAGTCAGTCGTCACGAATGACATATGCCATACGACAAATATTCGGTAATTTTTTTCTTTTGTTTTAATAAAAACATTCGATTTCAGAATCTTGTGGCAGATATCTTCTAAAGGAATAATAATGCATAATCTAATAATGTTGATTTATTCGTCTTCTAAAATTTATTATAGATTTATTTTGGCTCACTCGGTAGCGATAACAGCTGTATTATTTGTATAGATAACTCGCTGAAATATATAAATGAATGAATAATACACATATATTTTATGCATGAGGTTATTATAACATATCTGTTTAAAAGTTGTATTGATGCTGACAGCTTTATAGACTTAGTTCTTTTGAGTTAGTGCTCGTTCAAACTGACACATTACCAATTTTGTTTTTAAAAATAAGAAGAATAAATTGTCAAATTCCAACCACTCGTCACCACTCTTTTTATGTGACTATAATTTTTAGCTTGGCAAATTACAATAATATTCATTACAAATTGTTGATGCACAAGTCGAATTGGCAATTATCATCGTCCACAAATATTGTTTATTTGTTTTGACATGTTGTTTTTGTTGATTACGATTTGGCGGGACATATTCAATTCAGTAAATGATTATTTAATCATGAGCTTTGAGATAATTCCCACTTTCACCTTTCTTCACTCAAACAAATGCTAAAGTCTAATCTATCGATGAATGATTAAATGCCTTTTTATCGTCGCCATGATGTCCCAGGATATTTGAAGAAGCCATTTTTAATTTGTATATAATTAGTAATCTTTAACCAAGAAAAAAAAGCGTAGAATAAATGTCTGGCAAAGAGGAGAACGCAGTTGCTATAAAAGAAAATAATAATGAAAAAAAGAAGCGAAAGAAAAATAAATTCATTTTTGTTGGGAGAATAGGAAAAAAAATCATTGCAGAAGCATTACGTTTGCATTTCATCACAGTCACACACGTATGCCCATCACATTTCACACGCACACATATTTTGACCCCCAATCACAAAAGGCTGGTCCTCACTGATTTTCAACATTTTCCCAACCCCCTATCCAATAATTGAACATATAATTACATCATTATGAATTTATATGCGTCACGTATAAAAAAATCAATCCCATTTTGTAATTGAAAAAATATCAAACCCATTTTGATTTATAATTTTTTTGCTAAAAATACATCATTATGAAAACCTCCACAATTGATTCGAGGGTGTTATTCAATCATGTATTTAAAATCAATTCTATAGGTTTTATAATCCTTTAGATTTAAAGTTTTGATCTTATTTTAAAGAATCCATAGGAGTTGATTATAAAATCTCTACAATATAGCTTGGATTCTGTTTAAAATAATTTACTCATGAAACTCCATTGGAATTCATTTCAAATGACTCAATAAACAAATATTTTAAAAGTCATTTACCTTTTAAATAACACTAGATTTTAAAACAGGATTTTAAATCTTGATTGAATAACACTAGCTAGATTTGAAAATCTATTAATGATGGATTACAAATAAGATATCCAATAACACTGGATTTAAAAACATAATTTAGAATCATTAATTGAATAATACTGGATTGTGATTATATTTCAGTTCATTTCAAATACAACATATAATAACACCTCCCCGAAGGTTTTATTCTATACTTACATGAGAAATCACAATTCTCTTTTTCCCTATGTAATAGTTATTATAAATAAATTTATATATATACGATCATGGTCACGACAACGAACATTTTACAAACACTAAAAATAAATAAATAGGAAAAAAAAAGTAATTTCTCCTGCTAATGATACACACGACACGAACTCTCTATATAAAGCCATTACTCAATACCTCATAAATTACAAAAGAAAAAAAGTTGAACAATCACAAACTAATACAAAAAAGGAAGCAAAAAGACAATTATATTTTGAAGCTTTGCATCAATGGAGGAATCAAAAGCGCCTCATATTGCGATCATACCGAGTCCCGGAATGGGTCACCTCATCCCACTCGTCGAGTTCGCTAAACGACTCGTTAACTGCCACGGCTTCACCGTAACCTTCGTCATCGGCGGCGAAGGTCCACCGTCAAAAGCTCAAAGAACCGTCCTCGAATCTCTCCCTTCATCAATCTCCTCCGTCTTCCTCCCTCCTGCCGATCTTACCGATCTCCCGTCGTCAACTCGCATCGAAACTCGGATCTCGCTCACCGTCTCTCGTTCAAACCCGGGACTCCGCCGAGTCTTTGACACCTTTGAGGCGGAAGGTCGCTTGCCGACGGCGCTCGTCGTCGATCTATTCGGTACGGACGCTTTCGACGTGGCAGTAGAGTTCCACGTTTCACCGTATATTTTCTACCCATCAACGGCCAACGTTTTGTCGTTTTTTCTTCATTTGCCTAAACTCGACGAAACGATGTCGTGTGAGTTTAAGGAATTAACCGAACCGGTTAAGCTCCCTGGGTGTGTACCGTTCATGGGGAAAGATGTCCTTGACCCGGCCCAAGACCGGAAAGATGACGCATACAAATGGCTTCTCCATAACACCAAGAGGTACAAAGAAGCCGAAGGGATTCTTGTGAATTCCTTCTTCGAGCTAGAGCCAAATGCTTTAAAGGCTTTGCAAGAACCTGGTCTTGATAAACCACCGGTTTATCCGGTTGGACCGTTGGTTAACATTGGGAAGCAAGAGGCTAATCCGATCGAAGAATCAGAATGTTTAAAGTGGTTAGATAAACAACCGCTCGGTTCGGTTTTGTATGTATCTTTTGGTAGTGGCGGTACACTCACTCGTGAGCAGTTCAATGAGCTTGCTCTTGGTCTTGCGGAGAGTGAGCAACGGTTTCTTTGGGTCATACGGACTCCGAGTGGGATCGCTAATGCTTCGTATTTCGATTCACATGGTCAAACCGATCCATTAACATTTTTACCACCGATGTTCTTAGAACAAACCAAAGGTAGAGGTTTTGTTATCCCTTCATGGGCTCCACAAGCCCAAATCCTAGCCCATCCATCCACCGGAGGGTTTTTGACTCATTGTGGATGGAACTCGACTCTAGAAAGTATAGTAAGTGGTGTTCCACTCATAGCATGGCCATTATACGCTGAACAGAAGATGAATGCGGTTTTGCTGACCGAAGATATCCATGTGGCGCTAAGGGCACGTGCTGGGGATGATGGGATAGTGAGAAGAGAAGAGGTGGCTCGAGTGGTGAAAGGATTGATGGAAGGTGAAGAAGGTAAAGGAGTGAGGAATAGGATGAAGGAAATGAAGGAAGGAGCTTGTAGGGTGCTGAAGGATGATGGGTCTTCAAGAAAGGCACTTAGTCTTGTGGTCTCAAAGTGGAAAGCCCACCAAAGAGAGTTAGAGCAAAATGGCAAACACTAAATATTTATGTCTAATATATGACTTGTATAAACCAGTGGTGGGATATGTTCAACTGTGTTTGTGTAATAATGTCATACTTTTCCCTTTGTAAATGATTTTGCCTTTTCATTAGTTGGTGGTTAGATCGTGCAATTACGATCCGTTTGAAGAAGATGGCGCACTTTTTGATTCTTTGTTTTTTTTTTTTTTTTTTTTTGTCAAAACCTTTTACATTTTGTTTAATCTAGTGAAATGTTGTTCAAAAAAAAAGTTTCAAACTGAATCAGACAACTTCAATTAATATGATCGTTATGATGTACACTTTGTAAAAGTCCAATTGGTTCAAAGTTTGGTTAAAAGCTGAAAGTAGATGGTTAAGTGATGAGTATTGAACCACTTCAAACACTAGTGTTTCGGTTACAAATTAACCCATTGATTACTTCGCTTTGTTATCAGTGATGTGTTTTGACTTTATAAAGTCCGTTTAGTGGTAACCGAGGCGATCAAACTCTAAGAGGGAAAAAAACTCAGAAGTGGATGAAGAATAGAGAATAAGTGTGTTTGTGGAGTAGGTGAAATAGCGTTAGAAGACATCAAACACAAAACATGAGTGGGACCTAAAGACAGCATGTCTTTTTATGACTTGTAAAATGACGTCTACTTTTGTTTTGAAGGAGGTTAGTTTGCCACTTTCCTACGTGTCAAGCGTTTAAGCATGTGGTGAAAAATAGAAATACTGTACACAATTTTACAACTTTCCTTCTAGAATGAGTAGTAAGTAATATTACTTCAATACTTCCTATTATCAACCACTCTTTGACCTTTTCATATTTGTATCAAGTTACCAACTTTATTCGAGAAGAATTAATAAAATGTTCAATTTGGGCCAAGGAAATTCGCTTGGCGATAATTGGTAAATGAAGTCCAACAATATTTCTTTCTTCTCTTGAAAGGCCTAAATATTCCATAGACCATACTAATAAGCAAGTGGTTCAAATATTTAAGAAATGTTCTTATTACAGTTATGAAAGTTGGTAAATTATAATATGTAATCAGTGAATCTTCAGAGAATTCAATTACCATTCTTCATGACCCAAAACCTCTCAGTTTCTTCAGCCGTTCTTCCGGGAATCCTCCCAGCTATCAGTTCCCACCTTTCATCAAAATTAAAAAAGGGGGAAAATAATCACATATATGGTTAAGTATTAATTGTTTTTTCATACAAAGTAATGCAAAAAATGTAGTCGGTAATAACTAATTAACTAAATTAAAGGATCAAACCTGTCACCGACAAGCTTATGCATTCTACAGACCAAATCTTCTTCTTCTTGATTCATCTTCACAGCTTCCCACTGAAGACTACTCACTTCTGCTCCACGTCGTCACAGAAAAAAATCACATTTCTCAACATATACGAACGTTAAAAAAACATGGAAAACTTAACACGATGGGGTTAGTCTTGGGTTGCTTTTGCTTACCCTCAGATGCAGAAGAAGAAGAAGCAACAATGGGGTTGGTCTTGGGTTGCTTCGTCTTGAGATGCTTATCCATACCAAACGCACCGTATTAACGTTATGGACGTGAGAAAAAAGAAGAAGAAGTAGAGAGAGATATAGAGAAAGCGTTTTTTTAGAGGAAACACACGGACCAGCCTTGCTATTTATAGCAACCGAATCAGGTAACTATTGAGTTTGGTCGGTTTCTCTGTAGAAGAATCTTAATTTACTAAATTGGTTTTTGTTTTCATTAGTTAAATTATCATCGTTCGTATCTTGCCACCAATAAAAATCACATGTACCGTGACTTCATTTACTCCTCCATTATCAGCTAAAATGATCAGTTTATTATAACGATTTACGCATCATTATTTAAAAAATTATCGTTATCATGTGACAAAAGTCAAATTTTTTTTTTTATTTGATATCGAAATCCAATAAGACCGTGATCTAAGAAACGTCAATATCATCCCTACATAATTTTTGATATTTAATGGAACGAACTAACTCAATTAATTGAAGAGAGTTAATTAAAAATCTAATGTTCTTTGAGACCAACATGAGAAAAAAAGACGTTAAGTTTAAGATAATGCAACGTCACAGACTACAGTGAGTCATTCATAAATAAGGAACATGACCACTTTATGAAAATAATCAGCACACAAAAAATTACTTTTCTTTTCTGCCTTCCATAATTAAATTCCGAATTTATTGAGAATATTGTTACGCACTGAAAAAAAAAAGTTAAGTTGAAAGTTTGCTTGGGATGATTAAAAATAGTTTTTTCATTGGGGATATTCTCATTTATTCCCTTCGTGTACTTGTAAATAAAAATATGTATGATGTATAAACAAAATAAAGGTCGGTAAGATTTTATTTTTAAGTGTTGAAAAAAACTGAACCAATAGAACAGTTGCTAACGAATACACGACACGTGTCTTGTTGTTAGGACCACTATATTTTGGCTTAAAGCCAAATTTAGGACCATTTTTGCATGATCTACGAAGAAGTATCCAAGCCATTTTCATGTTTTGTACTACTGACATTCATTTACTTGTGGGTGATGGAACCCATCCCAAATTTTCATGAGACATGATTGGGGAATCATAATTTCGAATGATGGAAACATTACTTTTTTTAAATGATTTATGTACTTGTATGTTTGAAGGCAGTAATTGTCCGCTTTAGTGAAGTTTTTAGTTATGTGTTAACAATCTTAACAAGAGAAATCAAATGATCACACATACAATTTTGATAAACACGTAGCTACTAATCGCTATGATCAGTCTAATTAAACGATATAAAGTAAATTGGTTGATTGAATCACTTTGCGAAGTATTGAATTAATCAGTCAAACAATAAACTAATAGGCTAGACGTTCAACTAATTAAAATGTTTAGACAATTCGTTAAACGTCTACATAATCGGCTAAAGGGCCTATGCATCATTATAAGAACAAAACATTGATTCCGACGGATAGGTTTATGCTAAGTATATATCAAACTTTTCACGATGCCATTTTAACCTTTTGTTTAAGGGAATCCAGATTTAGAGAGTGAACGAGATCGGTCAATAAAGCTCATGTAATTACAAGATATTTGCAAATCTTCCCCCACAACTTCTATTTCGTCCAATAAAACCTTATCCATATATATCCTCAATCCTACTGATCATCAGAAGCTTTGATTGACGTCCTTTTCCATGTGTAATCCCAAATATTTATATGTGAAACTTCAGCTTACGATACATACTTTTAAGCGACTTCTCTATGATCTACAATGAACCAAAATAACCAAAAGACGAGTCAGATTATTTTATTTTCTTTTATTGTGTTTTTTTTTTTTGGATTTCATAATAACAAGATTATGAGGATATGATCCAACTTGAAAAAGAGCCAAAATGGAAAAGCAATTGAAGAAGGACAAAGAATAAAATTTTAGCTAACAACGACAAAAGAAAAAGAAAGAACATTTTAGCTAACGACTGACAACCTTATACTACACATTCTGGTGAAGCAAAATAAAAAAGGAAATAATGTTTGGTGATTAGCTATTTGTCTTACATCGAAATTCATTTTCAGTTTTAGTTACAAGTTAGATCTTTGATCCAACCTTGCAACTTCGAAAACTCAATTTGAATAATATGAATGATGACATGATGTACGCCATCAATAACAATATATGTTCGTATCTAATAGAAATTTGATTTGACTATAAAGAAGAAGATACAGTTAATATTAGTAATGTGGAAGTAAATCGTGAACAATATTACGTACATAATCTCTCAATATTTGTGCTTATAACTTCAAGTCTTTAATGGTTGATAATGTAAGAAGTTACTTATATTACGTACATAATCTCTCAATATTTGTGCTTACAACTTCAAGTCTTTAATGGTTGATAATGTAAGAAGTTAAAATTGATGTTCAAGGATCAATAATGAAGGTCCAACATTTATAAGTTGGACATCTAACGTTTCTGCTCATGGTTACTGTGAATTGTAACCAAGTTTTTTGTTCTCCACATTTCCCCGATCGATCATATTTTGATTTTTTTTACTATATGAACCTTCCCTGTCGGCCAGAGGGTTCTTTTCAGTAGTCTGAACTGGGCCTAATACGGGCCCGGCTCTTCCTTACCGTAATAATTAGCGCAAAATTATATATTTGACATTTTTCTTAGTCAACGATTATTTGAACTGGCAACTCTTAAGAGCAGAGCATCAATGGCGGTATAAAAGGCAAAAAAAAAAAAAAAAAAAAAAAAAATCCTCAGATTCGACAGAAGGTAGCATCTAAGTTCTCGAAGTGAAAAAAAGAAAACAGACAAGGAAGCAGGAGTAAAAACCAGATTAAGTACAAATTAAAGGGAGCTGCTTTTTATAACGGTTCTTCAAGGCTGCGATGGTGTTGGAGATGGTGTCGGAGATGTTGGAGGCTTCAGGTCAGGGTACTGCGAAAGAGCCAAGAAATAAAGAAATCAGATTTAAAATAAGAAACTTCCTCAAGGGTCAACTGATGTCCAAACTATAACTATAAAACAGTTTAAAAGTTTCATCTTTTTCCACCAAAACGAAATTTTGTAAAAAAGGTTCCAGGAGAAAAGTAGAAACATCACCGATGCATATGGAGAGAGAGGTCTTGAATGAGATATTGGTTTCGCTTCTGTTTTGGCTGCTTCTGTGATAACTTGTGCACTGGCGGCTTCACTCGCTGGCTCTGAGATTACTTGTGCAGTGGCCGCCGCTTTGATTGCTGGCTCAGGTTCTGGTTTATCGATGGTGGTGGTGGTCGTAGCTGCTTCGGCTGCTACTGCTGTTGCTGGTGCGGGAAGAGCTTTGCTGCTTGTTGATGCAGGAAGAAGAGCCTTTCCTATTTCCTGTTCTTCAATGTTGAATTATTGAAAGAAAGGGTTTCACTGATAATGAAGATATCTAAGTTGCTTACCTTTAACTCATCAACAAGTTCTTTAGGAGCAACTTTTGTGTTCAAGAACTCATCCACTTGTTTTAGAGTTTGCTTCCGGTCCTGTAGACGATATAAAGAAGAAGCATCAACACATCACCAATTTTAAGAAATAGAATTAGAAACCGAATCTTGAAATGAGAGGAACTTGCCTCAGCAAATAGAAGTTTCTTGCCTGCAAGCTGAACAAGCGCCGCTGAACCTAGTAGTTGGAGTATAGTTTCAATCTGTTGGGATGATGACAGAGATGAGAATTGAAGAGAGACAACAAGTTAGTTACTCCAAGAAGATGGAGTAAAGAGAGATAAAACAGACCTCTGTAAATGCTAAAACACTTAATCCAGCAGCAGCAGCTACTCCAAGAGCAACAGATACACCATCAGAACTCTCCTGTACATTTATGTTTTCCTCTTTTAAAACCATTTCCCAAAATGTTCATTACGGAACTTGAATGAATGTAAAACTGTATACTCACGCCAAATACACCGCTGATCCCATCTGTCAAACTGCTCAAATCAAGACTGAGATTCTTCTTTGGCTCTATCCAAGGCAAGCCGCTATTCTGCAAAACCAGAAAAAGAAAAGACTATAGAGAATCGAAAGCACTTGAAGAAGCATGCATTGTGGGAAGAGAGGAAGAGGAACACATACCAACCAGCCTCTAGGTCCCTCTGCACCATCTTTAATCGCGTAAGCTGATTTGAATCCATTAAGAGCCACTAGTTCTGCAACAAGCTCGGAGTTTCCATCAAACCTGGCTTTCCATTCACAGAATTAGACTGTATTAAACTAACTATTGACAGCAACAATGTGTAACATCTAAAAAATGCTCTCAGTTCTCAGTTTCTCTCCAACTGCAATGTTGTATCAGATATATAATAACACTTGTGACTCACTAAACATTCTTCCAGAAAGAAAACGAAGAAGAAAAGTTGTAGCTATAATTCAGTGATCAGACAATCTAAGAAGCTATATTTGTAACTTTCATCCAATAAAAAAAGAGAGAATATTTTAGATTCCGAGAGCCTTACTTGTCCAGAATGAACAATGTGGTGTTCTCAGGATCCTTAAACTTCAAGGAAAGCTTCTTCAGAAAACCAGGCTTGTCTTCTCCATTATAAACAGTCGTAACCGTTTTCTTACCTAAACCTTTAATGTTAGGACTCCCCACTTGTCTGAAATCAGCAGAGGCTCTTATGTCAAGCAACTGAGCATTTTCATCAGTACCCAACTTGGTATAAGCATTCTTAGCAGACTCAACTCCAAAAGATTTCGGCTTTTTGTTCAGAACCTGTGACAGAACAAACGGAACAGCCAATGCAGCAAATCCACCAGCAACGACCAGAGGATTGTCCGTGACGAAACTTGATATCCCATCGATAAAGCCGTCTGAATCAAAAGATGAAGGAGAGGTCATAGATTGTTGCAGAGCTTCCTCGTACGTCAGGGATTTAGCAGGAGCTGTAGCACTGCCTAGAACAGAGGTCAGAAGAGCTAATCCGCCATTGAGGCTCTTCAAGAAGCTTTCTTGTGTGATTGGTTTCGGTGATTTCGGTGGAAAGAGGTTAGGGAGCGAGAAAGGCTTCCGTGGTTCTGATCTTTTCTCGGATAAAACCGACATAGGGCTAAAGCTAGCGGTTTTCAGAGCTTCCATGTCTCTCTCACACTCTCTCACACTCTCTCTCTCTCTCTCTCTCTATACCAAGAATTGGCCTCTCCTTATTATCAAACTTTTTAGAAAGATTAAAGAAGAAGAAGAAGTGGAAGAAAGTGTGAGAACAAGCCTGAAGCTGTTTCTAGTAAGGTGACGTGGACTGTGTAATCAATCGTAACCACTACTTGCTTGACACGTGGTATATTCGGATGAGATGTTTCTTGATCATGTTTTGGTGGGAGGAGAGCAGAGTGACATTAGTAGTACCAAAAATCGCATGTCAAATGTGTGGCCACAGAACATTAAGGTTCTGCATATTTACTAAAACGCCCTTTATCCAGAGCACAGAGAAACAGAGAGACCAGACTAGACTAGCTACAAAAGGTTCCTCAGCATTAAGAAAACAGAACAGTTTTTGCAATGTAAGAAACTTACAGTAGATCAAAGAAATAATCTAAACCTTGTCCGATTTCCCAGATTGAAATGCCGATTCCCCAGAGACGAGCATTCTCAAGGCGTAGAAGGATTGAGATCAATGTAGGATAGAAAACAGCATGCTTCGTGTTCTTATCATCTCTATACATGAAAAGATGCTCGCCGCTCTCTTTATCCCAATGTATAGCTGGCTTGTGTTTCTCGAGCAATGAGAGGTAATCCCTTCCGGTGATTGCTCCTCCGCCTCTTGAATCTTGATCAAAAGAAAACAGTTTTGTTTCAGTTAGTTTTGAAAAAAAAAAAGGCGGCAAGAGAAGGACCGACTTAATTAAGCATATACCTCCAGAGATTACAAAATCGTTGCCGTACAAGTTGATACCAAGAAGAACTTTTCTTGCCAGGTTTGTGTCTATGTTGTTGGATGAACCAAGTAGGAGCTTGAGGGTGAGATCTATCCACTTGAGAGGAGCATTGGGTCCAGGGTTTTGGGGACTTGAGAAATCGTAGGTCATTAGAGAGAACCCGTCAACGGAGTCTTTCAAGAATTGAAGATCTTCAGGCCCGAAATCGTACATTTGGAGCTTCTCTGAATGAGGTGGACCAACGACATACATGAACTGCATATTTTGCTGGTTATTTCTCGGTGCGATCGTGGAGTGAAGTGTATCTCCAAGTTGTTTTACGAATTGCAGTGCCTACAAGATGGAATACACAAACTTCATGTAAGGTAAAAGACTCGTGACCATGAGGGTTTAGGGTCATAATACCATTTTCCGCATGTCCGGGTCATGCAAAACGCCATAAGCTGCCCATCTTGACCAAGACTCTAGCACGATACCATCATATCCTAATTCCCTAGAGTACAAGGCAAATAAGGTGTCAAAAAACTTTCATCCTTTTTAGAGAATGAAGTTTACAAGAACTCTAGGACTCTGAGAGACCCTTACTTGCACTCAGTGACAATAAGGTTGATAGCTTTTGCCCTTAGTTTCTTTTTCCTAAGCAGCTCCCCAGGAATAGCTTCTAAAACAACTCTTGGTAATATCTACATGACAGAGAATCAAAATTCAAACCATCAAAGAAGGACATAGATATCAAGCATCAGCTGATACAGAGAAGGAAGGAAAATGAGTTTTTTTATTAAGCTACCAGAGCCTTTCCTCTTGATCGAAGCTCTTGGATCCATCCCTTATCAGCATTATGTCTCCCTTCCAAAACCAATCCATTTCCTTGGCTACTAGACAATAGAAACCGGAAATGTCACTGACTTTCTCTGGAAACCCGGAGATACTGCAAGCATTTGGAACTGATATATACCTCTTCAGATCGTACCATACCGGTGATAAATGTGTAAACTTGGAGTTGAATATCTTTGCGGTTTCATACCCTTTAGAGTTCCTGCAAAGCATTTGCAGTTTCAGATTGCAAATTTTCAATATCTCACATCTGAAACTGTTCCAAAAAAACTCTAGAAACCTACCATGGCGTAATGTAAGCTAAAACTGGATAATCATAGTGCCTAGTTGATGAATTCTCTAAAGCCTTGGAATGTTCCTGAAAACAAACTCATACCAAAATTGATGAACATTCATCCTAAAAGTTTTCAGCTTTTCCCAACATTGAACCGAAAACTATGGACTCACAGTGAGGATTTCTTGGAAATAAACATCAGTTTTAACGAGTCCCTTTTGACGTATTGATGTTTCCGTTTGGACGACGACTCGATGAGCGAATTTGACTTTGTACACGACCATTGAAACTGCGGGAATAGCGATGAAGAAGATCACGAAAATGGCGATGAGCCTCCGATCGGAGTCTGGTTCTCCGACTTTACCATCTCGAGATTTGGCCTCGTCTCGATTCGTCCGCCGTTCCAAATTCTCCGTCGCCGGTGAACGTCTCTCCCGCCTCCTCGCCATCGAGCTTGTCACGGCGGCAAGAACTAGTGAAGAAACGGTATCGTTTTTGCTAAGTATAAGAGATTTGTTTTTTGGTCTAGTGTAATTCCATATGTACCCTTTCTTCTGGTCTATTATTACGTTCAAGACCTATAAGAAGATATCAGAGACAGAGAGATGCTTCAAGATGAAAAATTGGAGAAAGAGAAGGGTTTTATCGTTAAACCTCAATCCACCGGAAACAGATTCTTTCGAAGAATAGGTTTGATTTGAAGCGATAAGGTGAGATTTTTGTTTTCCTACGTATTATCTGAAATTCGAATCTCATTTATGTTTTCCGTCGTAGAGATTAAAACATTTCTTTGGTGAAATTCACAGGCTTTGAGTCTTTCAAATGGAGCCTAAGCTTCTGCTTTCTGCACATAAACCCTTGTTCGTCTTTTGCAACTCTCCGTTCAATGAAAAACCTTACCTTTCCGTCAAATCCCGTTTGCCCATGTCCACAATTCGAGCTGCGAGTTCTCAGTTCATGGGGGAAGGTTTGATTTTGGGGAACACGTATGGGTTTTGGAGCGCTTCTAAGAAAACCCGTGTTGTTGTTGAGCCAGTGAGAGCTGCTGTGAAGAGAAGGAAAGAGCTTACTTTCGATAACGTTGTTCAAAGGGATAAGAAACTGAAACTAGTGTTGAACATTAGGAAGATTCTCGTGAGCCAACCCGATAGGATGATGTCTCTTAGGGGTTTGGGTAAGTACAGGAGAGATTTAGGGTTGAAGAAACGTCGTCGGTTTATAGCTCTGCTTAGAAAATATCCAGGTGTGTTTGAGATAGTTGAAGAAGGAGCTTATTCACTGAGGTTCAAGATGACAGCAGAGGCTGAAAGGTTGTACCTTGAGGAAATGAAGATTAAGAATGAGCTTGAAGATGTGTTAGTTGTTAAGCTGAGGAAATTGGTGATGATGTCGATCGATAAGCGGATATTACTGGAGAAAATCTCTCATTTGAGGACTGATTTAGGGCTTCCTTTAGAGTTCCGGGACACGATTTGTCAGCGTTACCCGCAGTATTTCCGTGTGGTTCCTACTCCGAGAGGTCCGGCTTTAGAGCTGACTCACTGGGATCCTGAGCTTGCAGTGTCAGCTGCTGAGTTATCTGAGGAGGACAATAAGTCTAGAGATTACGAAGAGAGGAATTTGATTATTGATAGACCGCCTAAGTTCAATAGAGTTAAGCTTCCAAGAGGTCTCAATCTATCAAAGAGTGAGACGAGGAAGATAAGTCAGTTCCGTGACATGCCTTATGTATCTCCTTACAAGGACTTTTCTCACTTGAGGTCAGGAACACTGCAGAAAGAGAAACATGCTTGTGGGGTTATTCATGAGCTTTTGAGCTTAACGACTGAGAAGAGAACTTTGGTTGATCACTTGACTCATTTCCGTGAGGAATTCAGATTCTCGCAGCAGCTAAGAGGAATGCTTATAAGACACCCTGATCTGTTCTACGTGTCGTTGAAAGGGGAAAGAGATTCGGTTTTCTTGAGAGAAGCTTACAGGAACTCTGAGTTGATAGATAAAGATCCTTTAACTCTCGTGAAGGAGAAGATGCGGGCGCTTGTTTCGATACAGAGATTCCCTAGGAGGGGAGGACCAAAGAGAGACGAAGAAAGAAGAGAGGAAGAGATTGATGGAAGCGATGCAGAGGGTGAGGATGAAGAAGAAGAAAGTGATGATGAAGAGTGGTCTGATGTTGATGGTTACTTGGAAGGTGGAGGTGGTGGCAATGATGATGAAGGTGATTGGACTGATGAAGAAGATGTGCCTCCTAACTTTGATGATGACGAAGACGAAGAAGGCGTGAAGAGAGGGTTGAGTCCTTCAAGTAGTCCTAGAAAGAAGGAAGAGAAAGTACTTACTCCTGTGTTCCCTGATGGTACTCCAAGAGAAAAGTGGTAGTAGATCATTACTGATTTAGGTCCATGGAAAAATGTTTACTTGTGTTGTATCATTCTTGAAGATGAACACAATTAGCTCTCTGGAAAATCATATGTTTATGTATGTTGTTGCTTTGTTGTAAGAACATTTTTGAGAATGGAGTCATTTGCTTTCTTATTCTGCAGTGAATCTTTAAACATAAAAACGCTGCGTTTTAAATTCATAGAGAAATTGAAATAAAACGGATAGATCCGTCTTATCCGGAAAGTGTGAGTGAATAAAATGGAGAACATCTCTGTAACTTTCCGCCATTGTTACAGTTCCTCGTTTCTTCATCAGTCACAGCGAAGATATCTTGTTACTCATTATTCTTCGGCTTGTTTGTCGAGGTCTCTGGGGATCAAGCATGCGTCGTTTGAATCTGTACCAGTCTCGGTTTCTCTGGCACCGTCGTCTTCAAGCTGGCACTTTTCGTCCCACGGGGATTTTCATCCGTTGAAGGAGCTGCTAAATGGATGCGATAATTTGGTTTCTGTTAAAGCTGCTCATGCTCGGATGATAAAGCTGTTCGATCGATTCGACTTGGGATTCATCGACAGGTGCTTGATCTCTCGGTACCTTGAATTCGGAGAATTTGGGTATGCTAGTGCTGTTTTCTTCCTGGGTTTCCCTCGGAATCAAGTTTCATGGAGGGATTTCTTAGGAGAGGTCGAGAGTTTCGGATTAGAGAAGCATAGGGTCTTAGAGGATTTTGTTCAGCTACAGAACAAAGGAGTAAATTTCGATGAAGTAGTTCTCGCTATGGTTTTGAGAATCTGTACTGTTCTAATGATTCCGTTTCTGGGTTTCACTATCCATGGCGGTTTGATCAAGAGAGGGCTCGATGATTCAGACACTCGCGTGGTTTCTGCATTGATGAGTTTCTATGGAAGATGTGTGAGTGCCGATATCGCGAACAAGATATTCGATGAAATGCCTAAAAGAGATGATCTCGCATGGAACGAGATCACGATGGTGAATTTGCGGAGTGGGAAATGGGAAAAGGCTGTGAAACTGTTCAGAGAGATGCAGTTTTCTGCTGCAAAAGCTTATGATGGAACAATGGTTAAGCTTTTGCAAGTTTGCAGCAACAAAGGAGGTATAGCAGAAGGGAGACAGATTCACGGATATGTTATAAGACTTGGGTTTGAATCAAACGTCTCAATGTGTAACTCCTTGATTACCATGTACTCGAGGAATGGCAAGCTTGAATCATCCAGAAAAGTTTTCAATTCGATGAAAGACCGGAATATGTCTTCGTGGAACTCGATGATTTCGAGTTATACTGCATTAGGTTATGTAGATGATGCTATGGCTCTTCTGGAAGATATGGAGAGATGTGGAGTGAAACCAGATATAGTGACATGGAACTCTCTTTTGTCCGGACACGCTTTTAAAGGCTTATACACAGGTACCATTGAGATATTGAAGAGAATGCAAATTGTTGGTCTCAAGCCAAACACAAGCTCCATAAGTAGTCTTCTTCAAGCTGTTGCTGAACCGAAGCTTCTGAAACTTGGTAAAGCAATTCACGGATATGTAATAAGAAATCAGCTTTGGTACGATATGTACGTAGTAACCACATTGATCGACATGTATGTTAAAACTGGCTGCTTGCCTTACGCTGGGATGGTTTTTGATATGATGAATGAGAAGAAGAACATTGTTGCTTGGAATTCAATCATCTCGGGACTTTCGTACGCTGGTTTGCTAAAGGATGCGGAAGCTTTGATGAGTAGAATGGAGAAGGAAGGGATCAAACCTGATGCTGTTACATGGAACAATCTAGTTTCTGGATATGCTACTTGGGGTAAAACAGAGAAAGCTTTGGCTATGGTAGAGAAGATGAAAAGGAACGGGGTGGAGCCTAGTGTGGTTTCGTGGACTGCTATCTTGTCGGGATGTTCCAAAAACGGAAATTTTAGGAATGCTCTCAAAGTCTTCATTCAAATGCAAGAAGAAGGTATCTCTCCAAACTCAGCTACCATATCAAGCTTGCTTAGGATATTAGGTTGCTTGAGTCTACTACACAGTGGCAAAGAGGTACACAGCTTCTGTTTGAGGAACAATTTAATCCGCGATTCATATGTTGCAACTGCACTAGTAGACATGTACACAAAATCAGGGGATCTGCGAAGCGCGTCTGAGGTTTTCTGGGGCATTGAGAACAAACCGGTAGCTTCTTGGAACTGTATGATCATGGGTTATGCCATGTTTGGGCAAGGCGAAGAAGGGATTGCGGTTTTCGATAGGATGCTTGAAGCAGGCATGGAGCCGGATGCTATAACGTTTACCTCTGTCTTGTCCGTCTGTAAGAACTCATGTCTCGTCCGTAAAGGGTGGGAATACTTTGATCTTATGAGGTCTCGTTATGGTGTAACCCCGACTATCGAACACTGCTCTTGCATGGTAGATATGCTCGGGAGGTCAGGTTATCTTGATGAAGCCTTGGACTTCATTCGAACGATGCCATTAAAACCCGACGCAACCATTTGGGGTGCGTTTCTTTCATCTTGTAAGATACACAGAGACCTAGAGCTCGCGGAAGTCGCTTGGAAGAGGCTGCAAGTGCTGGAACCAAACAATTCAGCTAACTACATGACGATGATAAACTTGTATAGTAACTTGAACAGATGGGAAGATGTTGAACGCATAAGGGACTCAATGAGGGATCAAAGGGTGAGAGTCCAGGATCTCTGGAGTTGGATTCAGATAGAACAAGCCGTTCACGTCTTCTACGCAGATGGAAAAGCACATCCTGATGAAGGAGAGATCTACTTTGAGCTGTACAAATTAGTCTCTGAGATGAAGAAATCAGGTTATGTGCCAGACACAAGGTGTATACACAGAAACGGAAGTGAAACGGAGAAAGAGAAATTGCTTATGGGACATACAGAGAAGTTAGCAATAACCTATGGCCTCATCAAGAAGAAAGGCTTAGCTCCTATAAGAGTGGTCAAGAACACAAGTACATGTTCCGATTGCCACACGGTAGCAAAACACATATCAGTTTTGAGAAACCGCGAGATTGTCTTACACGAGGGGTCTCGAATTCATCATTTTAAAGACGGCAAATGTTCCTGCAATGACTCCTGGTGATAATATAGATACAAACTAGCTCTGTTTTTTTATTTTTTATTATCTTACAATGGTGCTTACATACATACATTGTCCAACAAACACCAGAAAGCAAATTACATCAAAACTTTCACAGCAGGCTCGAAAATTGCCTATGGAGCTGATCTAAGCAAAGAAGGAGAGACAACAACAAAGTGCTTCTACATATATATGACAAGACTAAATGATTTCTACACTGGATCTTGCCTTCATATCTTCAATGGTTACTTTATCTTCTCTCTGTATCCGTTGGAAGTTTTTTCAGAATGTGGCGATGGATTTGGTTAAGTCCTGAGCAGCCAATCTTTCAGAGACACAAGCCAAGGATTTGAGGTTACACTTGATGAGCGATTCCACGAAATAGCATGTGTCGTCTTTGGTGTTGCCTTGAGGTACATCCACAACAAAAGATTCAATCACCATAGTTGCTGACCTCCCATCGATCATCTCAGGATGTAAAGTCAAGATCGAAGAGTAATTCTGCAGCAAAACAATCAATCATTCATATATAAACACTTTCTTCTTTTCTTCTGAATCTGTAAAAACTAAAAAGCTATGAGATTTGAGGATTATATTTACTTACCCTGAGTCTGTGATCACCACCAATGATGTTGATACCGAGGATGTGTTCTTCATCATCAAGCTGTTCCAATCTCTCGGTACTAGTGGTCGCCGGAAGACCAGACTTAACGTTGACTTCTCTGAGACTGCCGATCTCAGGATCACCATCAACAGTGCATCTGCTTACAAATGGTTTGTATTTCTGCGGCTGATCAAATCTTCTCACAAGTGACCAAACCTGATTCATTTATATAAACCATTGTTAGCACGAGAAGCCTAAATCCGCAAACAAAAACAGCCTAAATCCGTTCAAATTTCAAATTAACGGCGAGTCGGGGAAGAACTTTTATCAGAATAACAAATCTAAGAAGATTGAAGCACTTACGAGATGAACAGGGGCTTTAATGTATTTGACGAGAACAGAGGTACACTGATTCTCTCCGCAACGGTGGCGATGATGCAACCGTACGTATTGCGCCGTCACGAGAGCTCCGTACATCTCCGTATTGTCGACGATGATCTCCTTCATCTCTCTTATCTTCACTCTTGTGTCCTTTCTGAGGAATCCTGGATGGGAGGAGGGAGTGGATAAAGTAGAGGAAAAGGAGAATAAAGAAAATGGAATAAATTAGCTTTGTATTTAGTTATCTGTATTTTTGACCATTTGTTTTGGTTGGTTAGGCTCAAATATCCACCGACATATAAACACCAACGCGGGATTTACAATGAACCGACAAATCTTTAATATAACTTACGTGTCGCGGTCTGATTAGATAGTCGTCTCTCTTATTTTGGTTTTAGGCTTTTAGCTATTGACTTTTGAGTACGTGTACAATCTGTCTTATCCAGCCAAATTTACCTGTGCAAATCAGAAAAGCAATTTTGGGAACTCCTGCACATTTATTTCTTCTCCGGCCAAATAAGGTAATGATACGTGCATTTAATCTTCAAATCTATCTATCTATTATCCTTACCATATTCATATCCATCTCCAATATTGTGAAATGTTATCTTCTCAAGCAGGAATCTTGGCAGAATCTTGGGAGAATCTTATAACAAAGGATTATAGCTGATGTCAGCATGACATCACGAGAAAAACTCTTGTGTGCAAATTAATTCCTTTTTTTTTTTTTTTTTTTTTTTTTTAACAAAGGCTTAATGCAAATTAATTCTTGACATAACCCGAAAGTAAACCGGAGTTCTTTTCTGATCTTAGTGAAGCAACTCAATTTGACCGCCAATTAACGAGCCAACAATTTTTCAGTTTTGAAATTTATCATTTTGTATAATCAGTTGAAAACTCTGATCAAACAATTGGAGTGCAAAAATCAGTCATATCCTAGAGTAAAAAAAAGTTTAACCTACGAAGATTAAAAGTCTGCTTATAGTCGTGTGGTTAAAAGTTAAAACCAAACCGACTCTGTGGATTACTACACGTCCCACTTGACATTCCTGATCACAACCAACGCCTTGGCCATATCTGCCCTAGCCTTCTCCGTTATGGCATTCGCTTCTTGTACCATCTCCGCCGCCTTCTCCGCCATGTCCCTCGCGCTCGCCGCTACAACCTCTACATTTTCCACCATTCTAATAACTGAATCCCACGATGCATCCGCCACCAAATCTGCCCCGTTGGCCTCCACTATCGCCACCATTGTTTCAACCTCTTCCACTATTTCCGACGACTCTGCCCCCATGGCCTCCGCGTTCTTTACCAAAACAGCCGCCTTTTCCACCATCGTTGACACTTCCTTCACCATGGCTACAGAGACCCATAATCGACCCTTATCATGTTGAACCGGACTGGTTAAGTCCTTTAATAAACATTGAGTTTTTTTTTAACAAACCTCTGGCTTTCTCTTGTACTTTAGCTATGTTTTTCTTGATCTCCACGGCTGTATTGAAAACCCCTAGAGTTGGCTTGTTACACACGAAACAGTTCAAGTTCTTCTCGTGGTGCTGTATCATGAAACAAAAACAACAGCTCTGTTTCAGTATGTCCATGAAAACTCTAAAAGTGTGTTTTTTTTTTTTTAAGGTGAATAATCATACCTTTAGAGCACAATGCTTGCAGAAGTAGTGATTACATTTTGTCACAATAGGATCCATGAACGGTTCTCTGCAAATAGAACATGCTAGAGGCAATGCGTCATCATCATCCTCTGTTTTCTCAAATTCAAGCTTTCTCGCTGTTGTTTTTGCGATCTTTTCCGAATCTTCATCGAGCGTTCTTTTGTTTGAGTTTTGAGTCATTTCACTTTGCTGAGACTCAGATTCTTGCACAGCCGTTTGAGCCTCACAGGAATCTGAAATTATTGCACAGATCAGATTAATGAATCCACAAACTTGAAATCTACCAAATAGCAAGCATCTACCGATTATAATTTCGATCAGATTTATGAAGAATTACAACACTAGCGATCTGATTACCGAGTAGATGCAGCTAGGAAATGCAGAATCAATCTTTATTGAAATTGGCGCCAAAATCCTCGACTTCGAAAGAAGTAAAAAAAGAAACGAACAACGAGAAGAAGAAATGAAAATAAGGTGAGAAAGAGATAACTCACCTAGATTTAAGAATAATCCAATGATTATTACGACGGGATTAAGAACACCGGCGGTGGCGAAGTCTTCCGACTGCAAGAGCGATGGAGAGCGACGCAGAGACGAACGAAGAAGAAGAAGAAGAAGTTAGTTAGTAATTAGTTAAGCAAATTGAATTTCTATTTGAACTTAGTAGGCCTTTAATTAAGGCTAGCCCATTAAGTGTTTTCGGCTCACTTAGTTTGACCCACTTTTCTTTTCAATTTTTATTATTAATCGAAAAAGGTTTTTATTTTTATTAGTCGTATATTTCCATTTCCCTCTCTTTTGTCTTGTTAACTGCGAAATGGGTCTCAATTAAAAAGAGAAATCGATGTATTACTCTCTACCTAATTTTGATTTTGGGGAATTTATGAAATCTGTTCTTATGATTCAGGATCCGTCGAAGAATACCAAATTCTGATTTATGGCTTTTGGCCGCGACAATCGTGTAAGGTTGTTTCATGTTTACTTGCTTCAAATCTCGTTTGTTTTTAGAATCAATTTCACTTAGGGAGACTATGGACTATTGAAATGATTTACAGCTATATTGGTCTAAAATTTCTATGAAAAATTGTTGTTTGCTGATGATTTTGGTTTAGGTCCAAAGATTGGATTTCAGAGTATGGTTACGGAAGACCATCTCTAAACGCAGTTTTACAAAACGTTCGTAGAGGATTTGAGAAAGGTTCAGATAAAATCAAAACCTTCAAGAAACCATTGAGTTTCGTTTCACATAAGAAACCTTCTAATACGCAGAAGAAGACGAGCATCATAAACCCACAAGACATCTTTCTGCAGAACTGGAACAAGATCTTTCTCTTTGCTTCAGTGATTGCTCTTGCGATTATTTTTCTACATTCCCATTGTCGATGGAGAAAAGCACTGCTTTAATCTGCACACCAACTTGGAGATAGCAGCGAGCTTGCTTCGAACATTTATCGATGCCTTCTACGTTATTCACATTGTGTTTCAGTTTAGAACAGCTTATATTAGGAAGAGGAGAGTTGGTAGAAGATCCTAAAGCCATTGCGTTGAAGTACCTCTCCTCTTACTTCATCATCGATCTTCTTTCAATCCTTCCTCTCCCACAGGTATATAAATAAATACTTGATCAGTGAATCTTCCAATGGTTTCTTGATGATTCTTGTTTCTTCTGCAGCTTGGTCTTAGCTGTGATCCCAAATGTCAACAAGCCGGTCTCTTTGCTCACTAAGGACTACCTGATTACTGTCATATTTGGCTCAATACATTCCCAGGATTCTTCGTATCTATCCGCTTTACAGTGAAGTGACGAGAACATCAGGCATAGTTACTGAAACAGCTTGGGCTGGTGCTGCTTGGAACCTCTCTCTCTACATGTTAGCTAGTCATGTGAGTTTTCAAAATCATCTTTATTATTAATTGATCAAGTTTCAAATGATAACTTACTTCTTCTCTAGGTCTTTGGACCCTTGTGGTACTTGATATCAGTAGAAAGAGAGGACAGATGCTGGCGTGAAGCTTGCGAGAAGAGACGAGAAGGGTGTGATTTTAGATTTCTCTACTGCGATGAAAACAGTAATGTTATAAATGATTTTCTCACTACCTCGTGCCCGTTTATCGACCCTGATGATATAACAAATTCGACTGTCTTCAACTTTAGTATCTTTACTGATGCTTTGAAGAGTGGGATTGTTGAATCTGATGATTTCTGGAAGAAATTCTTCTACTGCTTCTTAGGTTTGTAACTCTTTCTAGTTATAACAACAATTCCATGTCAAGATGAGGTATGAGCAGTGCCTCTCTAGTAGCATCTTTAGCATCATGTGTATCAAAGACTAATCTTATGATCACTTGTTTTTTAACATTGCAGTGCATTAGGACAAAACCTCAACACGAGCAAATTCGTTGGAGAAATAATCTTTGCTGTATCAATTTGCATATATGGACTAGTCTTATTCGCACTACTTATTGGCAAAATATGCAGGTAAAATCCTCTCATCACAAAACTTAAGCCACAAGGAAGATAAGATACTGATTGATGTTTCCATTTCCTAATTGCAGAAATACTTGGAATCGACAACAGTTAGGGAAGAGGAGATGAGAGTGAGAAAAAGAGACGCAGAGCAATGGATGGCTCATCGGATGTTACCAGAGGACCTGAGGAAACGTATCAGAAGATACGAACAATATAAATGGCAAGAAACCAGAGGAGTTGAAGAAGAAAACCTTCTTCGTAATCTCCCTAAAGACCTCAGGAGAGACATTAAACGCCATTTTTGCCTCGATCTCCTTAAGAAAGTAAGTGCACCATCTCCAATTGAAACTATATAACGAACAATCTTTGATTGATCGGAATCAAATGTACGTAGGTGCCTATGTTTGAGATAATGGATGAGCAGTTGCTAGATGCCGTGTGTGACAAGCTAAAGCCAGTGCTCTACACCGAGAACAGCTACGCGATTCGTGAAGGAGATCCAGTGGAAGAGATGTTGTTTGTCATGAGAGGGAAACTGATGAGCGCCACCACAAATGGTGTCTGGACCGGCTTCTTTAACGCCGTGTACCTCACAGCAAGCGACTTTTGCGGCGAGGATCTTCTCACTTGGGCGCTGGATCCTCAGTCTTCGTCTCCTTTTCCGATCTCGACGAGAACAGTTCACATAAGTCGAAGCCTTTGCTCTTGCAGCAGAAGATCTCAAGCTCGTCGCTTCGCAATTCAGACGACTCCATAGCAAACAGCTTCAACATACTTTCAGGTTTGGTCTCTTTTTGACCAATCTTCCTTAGCTTTCTCTGATCACCGGTTCTGTTTGGTTTAATTCGGTTAGGATCTGTTTAAATTTCCAGGTTTTATTAGGTAGCATCTTTTATACAAGCTGCGTGGCGGAGACATTGGCGGAGAAACTGGCTAGATCGTTAACCGACGAAGAAGATCGATTCCGAGACGCGATCGCAAAACGCAATCGCGACGCCGCGTCGTCGTCGACTTCGAGCATGGTTGCTACTTTATACGCGTCGCGGTTCGCTTCAAACGCACTTCGCAATCTGCGTCAAAACAACAACCTTCCGTTGCTTCCTCCTAAACCCTCCGAGCCTGATTTCACTGCAAATCATACTTAAAAATCTCTACCACGACGAGTCCATTTACCACTTGTAAAATTTGTCAACTATTTTTTATAGAAAATAACTATTCAGATAAAAAATAAATAAAATTTGAAAAATAATATATATTGTCAATAGCCGATCCTGTTCATTCTCATCCGCCGCCTAGGGCGATAAAAAAAAAACCTCCGCCTGTAGAAGTTGCCGCTGTCTGATCTCTGTGCTGCCGGCGAGTGGGCTTCCACAGCCATGTCGTCGATCATCCTTTTTCGTTGTTTGTATTACTGCTTTGTTTTTCTTGTTTCTTTGGCTTAGTTTTCTATGGTTGGAGAAGTCCTTGGTGCTCTTATGTTTCTCCTCCAGATCTAGTCTTCTCATGGTGTTTTTGAGGTGGTGTGTTCCGGATCTGTAAGATCTTCGGTGTGGCTTTGCTGCTTTCCACACAAATCCTCAATTTTACTGAAGATTTTGTGCTAGATCTGGCTTTGAGCCGTTTCCGACCTTTGCCGACCTTTGCTCGTCTTGCTTCTGTGGTTTCGCCTTGGTTGGTTCTTCTCCGTTCGATCTATCACTTGCTCCATCCTGGAGGTCGGTGATATCCGGTTTGGTTCGTTCGCTCCTTGCAGCTTCTTTTCCGTCTGATCGAGAGCTCAATGGTCCACTGACGATTCTATCGAGGCGCGATTCCGTCGTTCCGACACCGCCACTCCCGGGAAGTTAGTCTATGGCCGGGTATGAAGGGTGGTCTTTTGAGTTGGAAAGAAGATTGATTTTCGAGGAGGTTCCACTTCCGTAGGCCGAGGTTTTCTCGGGTAAGTTTTCTTTCGAAGGGTTCTCGCGAAGTCTTGAAGTTGCCTCTGGTTTGTGTTAGAGTTTGGTGTGGCTTTTGCTTTCATCGTTGTGTTAAACTAGGTGTGTCCTCTTCTTCTTCAGCTCTAATTTCTAAGTTAGTTTGTGTAGTGTGTATATGGTGTTTGATTTGTCTCCTGTTTGTTTGGGCTTTTGTCTCTGGGGTTCTTGTTTTTTCCGGCAATGTATGCTACCAACGTTTCCCAACCACGCATCCCACCTTGTATCCTTCCTTGTTTTAATAAAATTTTGAAAAAAAATGTCAATAGCCGATTAAGAAACCGCCAATATAAAAAGCCCTTTTACTCATAAATCCAAAAGGAAAGTATTAGCCCAACAAGGATAGAGACTTAGGGCTTCGCTGTTTTAATTTCTCCCTTTCTCTTTGATTTCTCTCCACAAAACGATTTTCTTCTTCTTCCAAGCTTCGATAATTGTCAATCCATGGCGGATCAGAGTTCTAAGCCTCTGCAGTTTTTCGTTAGGCTTCTCGACGGAAAATCGATAACTCTAACTTTCTCCTCTCCGTCAGCGTATGGCGACCAGATCAAGCAGCGGATCTTCGAACAGACGAAGATCCCGACGCATCTACAGCGTTTGATATGCGGAGGATATCAGATCTCCGATGGATCCGCGGTTTCTCAGCCTGACGCCACCGTAAACCTTGTCCTCTCTCTCCGTGGAGGTAAGGGAGGGTTCGGGTCGCTACTTCGTGGTGCGGCGACGAAAGCTGGGCAGAAGAAGACCAACAACTTCGATGCGTGTAGGGATATGAGTGGAAGGAGGTTGAGGCATGTAAACGCGGAGAAGAGGCTCGAGGAGTGGAAGGAAGGGGAAGAAGAGAGGAAGCTGGAGAAAGTGGCGCATGAGTTTCTGAAGAAGCAGGCGAATAAAGTAAAACAAGGTGTTGGAAACGGAGCTACTCAGAAGTACGTTAAAAAGTATAAGGAAGAATCTGATAAGTGCATCGAGGCGGTGGATTTGGCCTTGAAAGAATCTTTTCAGAATGGAAAGAGAAAGGGGAAGATCATGGATGCAGAATCTGAAAAGTCGAAGCGACTCAAGATATGGTATGAACAAATCTCTTCTTTTTTTTTTTTTTTTTTATCTTTTCATGGTTTAGGTACTTCATCCATCTATATGCTTGGATTAAAAATTGAAAGCTATCTTAGGAACAGGTCATGATTTCGTGATATTATCTCTTTATCAAGCTTCTCAAATTGATTGATTGCAAAATTTGTTCTTGTGCTTAATTTATGATGCTAAGGATGGGATTTGTGATTCAGTAGTCTCGTAATATTTTGATCCTTGTTGCTTGGGTTCTGCATATCTCTGCTGCTTGTTTTTGATGATATATTTAAATGATTCAGGAAGGGAAAGAGAGCTGTTGGAGATAGTGACAGTGATGATAGCAGCGACGAGGAAGATGAGAAATCTGTAGTACTAAACAGTAGTAGCCGAGTTATTTCAGATAAGGATACTGATGAAAGCTCGGGCTCTGCTATGGATGGAGCACACTATGGTGATAGTTCTGGTAAAGCTTCCTGCAATAGCGGTTTAGAGGAAGAGAAAGACAGTGTAGTGCACCAAAGTTCAGATGTCCCTAAGAAAGAGATCACCGGTGCTCAAGTAATCAACGAAGAGAAGATGGATGATTCGCCTGTTGCTGATGCAATGGGTCAAACTGAGAAGAAGGAGAATTCAAGTGGAGGAGACGCAGAAAAGAATCTTCTTGATGCAGCTTGTGAAACGTTAACTACGTCTGTGGCTGTTGATAAGCAAGACAATGGTTCTGAGGTAAAGACAGGAGGAGAAACAGTGTCTGTTGTTGATGCAGTATGTTGCAAATCCGTCGAGCCACTAAACTTTGATGACTTCAATTCAGCAAGAGAGATGGAGGTATGTATGGTTATTTTCGATAAATTCAAATCAAAATGATGTCTTTGATGAACATGATATGCAAAATCTCAAATTGCTTCATTTAGTTCATGCGTTGCTTGCATCAGTCAACTACTAAAAGCCTTTTGTTGTGTGTGTTTTGGTTTCAGGTAATGGGGATGGAGAGATTGAAGAGTGAGCTTCAGTCACGTGGACTGAAATGCGGAGGGACATTGCAAGAGCGAGCTGCAAGGCTGTTCCTACTTAAAGCAACACCACTTGATAAGCTCCCAAAGAAATTGCTGGCCAAGAGATGATTTTCTAACTAGTAACTTCCCTTTTCAAGAGTTTCTCTGCTTGTTGTAATGTATTATAATATATATAACTCAAGACCCACCACATGTGTAATACGAATTTTATATCAGTTCTAAGCCTGCTTCAACTACTCCACTAATCCCACCAAGATAACCACTTTAGTCATCAATCACTCTATCTTTCTGCTGCACATGAATGGATTTTCCAGATTTTTCTGTATGATAAAAAGCTCTCATTTTCAAAGTAAGGATGTGGTCGTTTCTAACTTGTTCGTTGTCCCAAGATAGCACAAGATGTTGACAGCTCTTTCTTTTTTCGTTGTGATTTTGGAAAGATGTTACGTCAACTCAGAATCCTTTTCATGAATCATGAAGGATCGTGTTTATAAAAAACTTATCTACGGACTTGGATAATTGGCGGACGAAAAACGAAAGAATATTATATTCGGAGAGCCTATTTCTCTTTTACTTTAAAAAAAAAAAACAAAAAGGTTTTTATAAACTTAAATCTGCGTTGAAGAAGAGATGATTGGTAGTATAGACTAGTGAAGAGCACAGACACAAACAAAGCTTTCCACACTCAGATCCACTTTCTTCTTCTCGACGATCGATATTTTTAATGGCGGGAGTTTCTGTGGACGACTTCCTGAATCGGTGCAAAGAATCCGGCGACGCAGCCTATGGCGCGTTGCGATCCTTGTTGGAACGCCTCGAGGATCCGATCACTCGATCCGACGCTCGGATCTTCTTGTCCGACGTCTACAAGCGCGTTGGATCCTCCGAGAGCTGTCTCCACACCTACCACTTCCATATCCAGGACATCTTCCTCGATCAATACCAAGGTACGATTTGATCTCATCGACTGACGGATCGAGAAGTAAATTACATGTTTATGAGTTGTGAATTATGGATTTTTTTTGTTGATTGGTTGAATTCCTGAGAGTAATCTCTCTGATCTTACCGGTTGACTTTATGGTTAATTTCTTCCGAGAAGTTGGGGATAAAGATTATTCCGGTGTCGAATCGCGTCGGCTTGCTTCATTGCCTTGCCCAATGGATAAGCTACATATATATATCAATTTAGCTTTTCAAGGCCTTTTTTTTTTTTTTTTCTGTCGTTTTCTTTCGTTTACTTGGTACACATTAACTACTCAGTTTCCAAATTTAGTCACACATGCTTATTATTTTGGATGATCCTTTTTGCTTTCTATGAACTTCTTGCAATATATCTCTCTAACATTTCATTGCATAATCAGCTATATATTGCTTGTATTGTATCAGACACCACCAATAATATTGATATATTTCCTCTCTTTTGTAATGCAGGCTTTCAAGTTAGGAAAAAATTAACAATGATGGTCATTCCAAGTATTTTTGTTCCAGAAGACTGGTCATTCACATTTTATGAAGGACTTAACAGACATCCTGACACCATCTTCAAGGATAAGACCGTTTCTGAACTTGGCTGTGGCAACGGATGGATATCAATTGCCATTGCTGCTAAGTGGTTGCCTTCAAAGGTACCACTACTTACTCTGAATCTTTCTATTTGGGTCTCACAAGAACATGTTTTAGTCTTAGTATCGTCAACGTTTGATATGGTTATTGTTTTCAGTTTAGATATTGCAGCCTCAAATCTACCCTGAAAAATTGCTTTCACAGTAAGCAAACATACATGTGTCAACCATATAACTTCACGAATACATTTTTTTTGCAGGTATATGGGCTTGATATTAATCCTAGAGCTGTGAAAATTTCTTGGATAAATCTCTACCTAAACGCTCTTGATGATAATGGCCAACCAGTCTATGATGATGAGAAGAAAACTCTACTGGACAGGGTTGAATTCTATGAATCTGATTTACTTGGTTATTGTAAGGACAATAATATTCAGCTCGAGAGAATTGTAGGATGCATACCTCAGGTAGTTTTTTCCTTCTGGTCTCCAGTAACTTATGTGTGTAGGACTTTCAAACTTCTTAGATCTGATGTTTCCTTTTATCTTATGTTCTTGTGGCAGATTCTTAATCCAAACCCAGAAGCCATGTCTAAAATGATAGAAGAAAATGCAAGTGAGGAGTTTCTCCATTCGCTGAGCAACTATTGTGCCCTTCAGGTAAGAGGAAGCATGCACAATGTTTCTCTTTCTTCATTGTCTATAACAATTCATGCGCAATCTCACCTTTAACTTCTTGCTTGCGTTATTTGAGCCAGTCACATGCATGCCTGACATATCACATTTTCAACCAAAATTGTGCATGTTTTGGATGAGTTTTAAGATATAGTTTTTCTCGTCCTCTGTAAAATCCATAGCACTCTCTCTTTTTCTGTCTTCAGAAATGACACATTTTCTTGCTTTTATGAACTCTAGAAGGTGTAAATGACAGACCAGCTGCTGGAAACTTTGTTAACGTGGATGCTTTTCCTGTGCTTGGTGAATTTTATCTATTTTCAGGGTTTTGTTGAGGATCAGTTTGGCTTAGGTTTGATTGCCAGAGCAGTTGAAGAAGGAATATCTGTCATCAAACCTGCAGGGATTATGATATTCAACATGGGTGGTCGTCCTGGGCAAGGTGTCTGTAGACGCTTGTTTGAGCGGCGAGGAGTCCGTGTCACGCAGATGTGGCAGACTAAGATACTTCAGGTAAGAATATTATCTCTGAAAGATCATGCTCCTACACAATGGCCACTTGACATGTGTGTTCGCAGGCTGCAGATACCGATATCTCGGCATTAGTTGAAATTGAGAGAAGCAGCCCTCATCGTTTTGAGTTTTTTATGGGACTTTCTGGAGACCAACCAATTTGTGCTCGAACAGCATGGGCTTATGGGAAGGCTGGTGGACGAATCTCCCATGCTTTATCGGTTTATAGTTGTCAGATTCGTCAACCGAATCTGGTGGGTAGATAAAAAAAAATTCTTTAGTAAATAGATTTAAAGTATACCATGAACAACAAAAGAATCAATTTAGTGGTTATGATTGACAGGTCAAAATAATCTTTGACTTCTTGAAGAATGGATTCCAAGAAATCAGCAGTTCACTGGATTTATCATTTGAAGATGAAGCTGTTGCTGATGAGAAAATTCCGTTCCTAGCCTATCTTGCTAGTGTTTTGAAAAATAGCTCCTATTTCCCCTTTGAACCTCCAGCTGGCAGCAAAAGATTCTGCAGTCTAATTGCAGGCTTTATGAGGACATACCACCGTATTCCAATTAATCAGGATGTAAGGCTATTCTCTATTTATGTTTTTGACAGTTTTCTTACAGTTCCAGGCAATTAATCATTTCTGAGTCTGCTTCTTTTTGTTTGCAAGAACATTGTCGTGTTTCCATCAAGGGCTGTGGCAATCGAGAGTGCATTTCGGTTATTCTCCCCTCGACTAGCAATTGTTGATGAGCATTTAACTCGACTACTTCCGAGGAGCTGGCTAACCTCTTTAGCCATTGAGGTAAAGTTGTATTTCTACAGTTAATATTTTTACTTTTATATTGGAACAAAATGATGCAAGCGATGTAATTTATTTATGTAAGCGCTTATGCCCAATACTGTGTTAGGTGTCGCTTAGTGTTATGACCGAGTATATCTTTCTAGTAAGAGAAAATTAATGTCGCTACTAATGTGAATTTACTTGGTAAATTATAATAGATGAAAGTTCCGCAATAAGAGATAACTTTGAACCTGATGTCGCTGTGAATTTGTAGAGTGTCTCTGAGTAACTATGCTTGAAGATAAGTTTGTGTTTATTGATGGGTGATTTCTGTTTGTGATGTGCTTAACTGGAAATATGTTAATCAATTGTAGAACACGAGGACGGAGGAATCAGATCAAATCACAGTCATCGAATCCCCTCACCAATCTGATCTGATGATAGAACTAATAAAGAAACTAAAGCCACAGGTGGTGGTTACTGGATTGGCTCAATTTGAGGTCATTACCAGTTCATCGTTTTTGCACCTGTTGCAAGTGACCAAAGAAATTGGATGTCGACTTTTCTTGGATATATCTGATCACTTTGAGTTGTCTAGCCTCCCTGCATCCAATGGGGTACTGAAATATCTCGCTGAAAATCAACTACCTTCTCATGCAGCGATCATCTGTGGTCTAGTAAAGAATAAGGTATAGTTTTCCTCCTACCGCATCGCTGATGAGTGATGACCATGCATTCTTTCTTTCTCATTGCTGATAGATAGTCTCTTTTAAGTATGTCATGTGTTTTATATACCAAGTCATTGCTCTGCAGGTTTATTCAGATTTAGAAGTAGCCTTTGTCATTTCAGAAGTGGATGGCATTTCTAAGGCCTTGTCTAAAACTGTGGAAGTATTGGAAGGTCATACTGCTATTATCAGTCAATACTATTATGGTTGCCTTTTCCACGAGCTTCTGGCTTTCCAGCTTGCTGATCGGCATGCCCCAGCTGAGGTATGTTGTTTACTCTGTTTTAGCTTATACGTTAAATTCTTTTTCAGGATGAGATAAAATTATTTGATTTTTCCCAGTGACTGTTGCATAGTAGTATTTACTTTATAAACAGGGCCAAGTCACTCTGAAAGAACTGAAAGGCATGTTTGGTATACTTGATTAAAACTTAAGACATATTAGTGATTTGTTTTCATGACACCCTAAAGCTTACAATCCCGGACCAATAGGAGTAACAAAAAGTTATGGATTAAGCTCGTTAACCAATGTGTCTATCGTAAGGGCTGGAACTTACTGACTCAGTTCTCTGTTATGTGGCTTGTAGAGGGAAAGTGAGAAGACAAAGTCTGAAGAGATCATTGGATTTTCAAGCTCAGCCGTCTCTGTTCTGAAAGATGCTGAGCTTTCAGTCACTGAGATTGATGACACTTCTGTAATCCACATGGATGTGGATCAAAGTTTCTTGCCAATGCCAACATCTGTGAAGGCTGCAATCTTCGAAAGTTTTGTGAGGCAGAACATATCTGAAGCGGAAGTTGATGTCAACCCAAGCATTACGCAGTCTGTGTGGAGTAACTATGGGTTTCAAACCAAAAGCAGCACAGGCTTTGTATATGCTGATGGCTCACAAGCACTATTCAACAAACTTGTCATTTGCTGCGCTCAAGAAGGTGGAACGCTCTGTTTACCCGCTGGAACAAACGGGAAATACGTTGCTGCTGCCAAATTCTTACAAGCTAACGTTGTGAATATCCCTACTGAGTCTAGTGACGGCTTTAAGCTGACAGGAAAGACTCTAAAGAAAGCGCTCGAGTCAGTGAAGAAGCCGTGGGTTTGTATATCTGGACCAACGGTTAGCCCCACTGGCTTGGTGTACAGCAACGAGGAGATGGATGCATTGTTGTCTACTTGTGCTGAATTTGGAGCAAAGGTCATCATCGATACTTCGTTCTCAGGATTAGAGTACAGCTCGACTACGTGGGATCTGAATAAAGCTTTGGCGAGATTGGATTCATCGTTGTCGGTTTCTCTGCTCGGGTGTCTCTCTTTGACTATGCTCAGTGGAGCTCTGAAACTCGGGTTTCTAGTTTTGGATCAATCTCTTGTTGATGCTTTCAATACCCTCCCAGGACTGAGCAAACCTCACAGCACTGTGAAATATGCAGCTAAGAAAATGTTGGCACTGAAAGAAGAGAAAAACAGCGACTTTTTGGATGCCGTTTCTGTAACCATAAAAACGTTGGAGGGAAGATCTAAGCGCTTAAAAGAGGTACTCTCATAAACTCTCCTTATTTGCATTATCACAAGCTCGGATTTTCTGGCTTTGATTGTTTGTTCATCTCATGATGTATTATAGGTGTTAGAGAAGTCTGGCTGGGAGGTAATCGAACCATCAGGTGGAATCTCAATGGTGGCAAAGCCGAAAGCTTATCTGAACAAAAGAATAAAGGTGAAAGCAGGAGAGGGAGAGGAAGTGGAGCTTACGGATTCAAAAATGAGGGACGTGTTTCTGAGTCATACCGGTGTTTGCTTGAACAGCGGTTCGTGGACCGGAATTCCTGGTTACTGCCGGTTTACGTTTGCATTGGAGGATAGTGAGTTTGACAAGGCTATTGAATCCATAGCTCAGTTTAAAAGCGTCCTTGCTTAATTGAACTAAAGGAAGGAAGGACACTTGTTCCGTTGGCCTGTATTTCTTTCTCTTAGCTCTTCTTCCTTGTTCTCTTGTTTCTTTCTAATAATTTGCGTGCCCGTTTCTTGGCCAGCCACATAACGGGTTTACTTGTTTTCGAAAGCGTGATTTGTTTTCATGCTAATAAAGGATTCACAAACAGTCTCTATGGTGTTCACAGATCTTGGGCTGTCTCTCTATGATGTTCGACTAACAGCATATATGATTAAAGAATGCATCAGAATTGGAAATCACTGCAAATGATTGGCTTGAAAAGAAAAATGTTATATTTCTCATAAAACTTAACAGAGTTTGAATTCAAAAGAAAGAAAAAAGGAAACTGTTGAACCATCTGGCTTAGACCAATTTGGTAATTCCAAATTACAAGAAGCATGGCTGTGGACATATTTCCTAGAGCACCAGGAACAACACGTGTGATGGCTGATACAACTTTGCAAGCCTCCTCATAGCAAACGTCTCCATTCTCCAACCAATCGATAGCCAATGGGATCACTAGGATCCTGCAAAAATATGAACATCACAATAGACTTTTCTGGAGTATCCAGTTTCTGCACTTGAAAATCCAATCCAAATTACATTTAATGTGGAATATCTATCCAGTTTTGGGTATGTTACATGTGTCTATAATAAACTTTATCACACGGTTTCTCCGAAGAGCCTTACTTTTGACGTAATACATAAGTAAATGCCAAGGAATCGTTTACAAATACAATATTGTTACAGTAGACAAAACCAAACCGAGCTTCGATGGTTGTCTAATTTGAAGAACAAACCTTGTCACTGTGTCATGGACTTTTGCATTATCTCTTTTGCCTCTCTTATGGCTGAGCTCGCAGCATGCAGCACTATTTTCTTAAGCTACAAATATGCAGTGACAAGTTTAAGTAAACAGTCTATAGAGAGGTTAACATAAGCTGACATTCAAAATTGACCTTGAAGATATGATTCTAATATTCAAACAAAGTATTGTACCTCTAGTTTGTCTTCGCTGGATCTGTGGTCTTTTGGTAATCTCCGAAACTCTTGTGTCAGCCTAAGGCACTCTTCTACGCTTTCAGGAGCCACAAAATCTAATGCCACCTTTATACAAGACTGGAAACAGATTGGACATTTTTATCATCATTTACTTTTTTTTTTTTGTTTAAAAAGAAGAAACAGTAAACGATTAAAAAAGATATAAAGTCTTGATTCATAATAAACATGAGATGTTGCTTTACCTGTCTGTTCCTCACTTGGTGAGGACAACCTGCAGGTATGAAAACAGCTTCGCCGAGGCGTTGCTCAAAGGTCCATGGTTCTACATCTGCATTTGGAAGAAAAGAAAAAACATCAATCATCCGTCCAAGAAGATAAAGCTGCACAGGTTTTCGTACAGACCAGACCAGAATCTTACCAAATTCCTCCTTCAGCTGTTTCTTCTGGCTTTCATTCAAGAACAGAGTCTGGTCATGAATCGGGTGAATAACCTGAAATCAAACAGAACAAAACCATTCCAGATTTCCTCACACATATACACGAATCATTTACAAGAGATATGGTGAATGGTGATACATACGGCTTTAACAGGTTGGTTATTGGTGTGACGAAACTCGTGCTTGTGCCTTTTCAAATACTCGACAAGTTTTGGAACATCCTCTCTTCGAAAGATGTCCCAGACAGCACCACCATCCACAGTCTTTGACCTCTCATTGGCATTTCCCTCAGTTTCCTTTGGAGTATCCAGTTTCTGTTCTTGTATGGCTTTCACAGTTGGCTGTGGGAGACTATCTTCCGTGTCCCACGGGGCAGTTGAAAGAACTGTTGGCATCATTAGCCCATTCTCCACCGAGGGATCATCCTCTCTTTGGTATTTTGGAGATAATCTCTCTGTCTTCAAACAAACGTCATTAGTATTACGATTCTCTTCAGCAACTGATTCGTTTTTCAGCGTTACATTCTCTTCAGCAATTAAACCCACATCCACCTTTGGATCATGACCCGTCTCCATAGCAGTAATGCAAGAATATGAACTAGAAGAGCCTTCCGTAGGATCAGCTCTCTCAACGTTAGTACAGTCACCTGAAATTTGAGCCATATTCAGTAATATGTCTATTATACATTAACATAAACATGGGAGGGAGGGAACTTGTAGCAATACCTTTTGAACCAAATATTTTATCAACTTCTTGTGAGCTGGTAGGTCTCAAACTGCTATTTGATGCTTCTTCGTTAGCTGCTTTGTCCTTTAAACCATCTTCTCCCAAAAGACCATTGCTTTTCTTTAAAGTTTCATCTTGATCCACTTCTTTAAGTGACTTGTTTTCAAGTTCACTGGCTTCTTTCGGTTGACCACCGTATTGTTTACGCAAATTGGCTTCTTCGTATTTTTTCTGTTCTGCTTTGATCTTTTGGTATTGTTTGGAAGATATATCCACTTTAGCTGTGTGTGTCAGAACATTGACCTAACACAAATTCATAGAACAATTAATCACCACAGAAAGTACAAATCCATGGTTTATCACAGAATGCACATACCGCATCAGAGATATCACAATGTAGCTTTGTCACTGAATCTCCCCTACCAAGCTCTTCAGGAAAACCGTACGCAATGTATGTCTTGGGTCCAAGATCCGGCTTCAAAGATTCATCTGGAAGTCTTGTTGCGAGATTCAAGATACCCGACTTTGGATCAGTGTAATCAAAGAAAGGCAATGCAGCAATAAACTCAGCATTATGCCTCGGAAGGCGCTCTTCAAACAATGTCGATGGAGGCCAATCCTTCAGTTTCAACATTTCTGGCCAACCGTTTAAATGCATCCGACCTTCTAAGTAGCCTTTAAAAAACTGATGAATGTTGATTTCAACCTACAACAGAAAGGGATGGTAATGAATGAGAGAATATACGAAACAAATTGAATTTGAAACACATAAAATCGAATTCGAGATGACTGACCTCATACCAGTCCCAGCAATCCAAAGCTTTCACGCTCTTCGCCTCTACTTTACATTTAACCTTTGGATCCATTTCTCTACAAGCCCTCCACATAACCATTGGTTCCCAACTTAGTCCTGATGTCTTCTCAAGAACATTTCTGACTATAACAGGCTCTGCTCTCGTCCAATGCGACTGAAAATGAGCAATATCGTCTTCAGTCAGATCAACAGCGTTTGGGGAGTACAAGAAATTGTCATGAGCAGCGTTCTTCCTAAACGCAGCCTGCCTTCTAGTGGTGGAATCAGAATTGGTAATGCATGAAGAACATTCATGAGCAATGTTATCAACGTCTGGTGGTGGCCTAAACTGCAGAGTAACTTCCTCTGCACTCGTTATCAGTTTTTCAACCCAATCTTTTTTGCATAAGCGCTTCAGCTCCAGTTTCGACGCACCACAACCACCACAGTCTTTTGGAGGGCATGGAATGGAACCGTCTGGATTAAGCTTCCAGTTAGAGAAATGCGGTGGAACATAGGCTTTAGAATCTTTTCCTGTCCCGTCTAGCTCTCGATTGTGGAAGCCTTCTCTTAGTTCTTTGCAGCAAGAAAGACATATATCCCACAAACAATCTGGGTTTGGACAGCTTCTGACGAAATTGGCAATGGATGTGCGGCAGAGATCACTGTCGTACAGGGATGAAGAGACTGTAAACAAAACAAGGAAATGTAGAGTAACATGCAATGCGATGCACATGGAATTGCGATTCATACAAAATTGATTAACAAATGTGATTGAATATGAAGCTTATTTTAATGCAAATGTAAAAGAAAAATAACAATCAAATCAACTCTAAATGTTCTCCCAAATCATTCCTTTTTATTGTTCCACTGATTTAACAACAGCTTGCTTGACTTCTGATCTCAATAGCGTTGTCCTTTGTGGGTAATTTTCCACACTTTCTTCTTTATGTTATATCTCCAAAGTCCAAAGTTTTGTTGTTGGGGCCTGATGCAACCGCATCGTGCTTTAAAAGTTTAAACTATGGAGTTCGGGTTTTGTCTTTATTTGCTTCTTATTGTTGGGTACCTGGTCGGTTTTAGTTTCTTATTTTGAAAGAAAAATAAAAGAGAATCAGTTTTCTACCAGAAAAAAAAAAAACATCCGTTGTCATATTCAAACCATAATGTGACCCTCTCTTAAAGCAAAAAAAAAAGTTTTGGATTTTCTACTGTTGGCCCGGCCCAAAGAAATTTCAGGCCTTATGCTGCTATGTTGTACTTCATTTGTCCCAAAATATAAGCAGTTTTGCCTTTGTATATTTTGGGAGTATTTGTGTCTATAGTGATTTGGATGCTATCAGGAAGCAATAGACACAAATATAAGCTATTTGTTTATTTATTTTTTGAATTACCAAGAGGTTCTGGGCCGAGGCTCGTACATTCCCCTAGACCCGGAACCACACATAATATTGGTTCCGTCCCAAGCGGCATTCGATATTGGTTTATCTTCAGGTCTATAATGATTTGAATGTTTCTTGAAGGCTTCTATCTAGGCGAAAAATGGGTGTATATGTTTGTGTCGCAGCCGCATCCAGAAGTGTATTCGTGAACCTATTTGTGGTTCTGTCGTGCTGGGTTATGAAGTGTTTGGTTGTTGGTTTTGAGAGGGTGTCTCTCCGTGTCACTAGAAGAAGATGTTTCCGTTCGTGCGACAAATCTCGTTCTTAGGTTCCCCGAAGCTGTGATTATTTGCAGGTTAGGAGCTAATGTCAATGTTGGGGTTTGCTTGGTTTTAGTTGTGGGTTTAGTTTTGGGAGAAATCAAGTTTTCCTCTGGCATTGTTTCCAGGGTTATTTCGTCATTCCGCCGGCTTTGCTTCCCTTTTTTCGACTTCGTTTCTCTGGTTTGGGCTTATGTATGATTATCCGCTTAAATTAAATTTAAAAAAAAAAAAAAAAAAAAAAAAAAAAAAAAAAAAAAAACAAACTACTTTTTCGTTTTGGCACCCAGACGTTGCATCTGGTTGCAAATACTCAAGTACTGTTTGTTTAGACACTTTGGATGCAAAATCAATTACATCATAAAATTGTGTGTTTCGCGAATTCCCGCCAAAACTGGGAATTCGTATTTTCCGGTCAAAATCACAAACCCGTTACTAGTAAACCTACCGAGAGAACCACTCTAATTATTCCCCAAAGAAAAACTCAAATGAAATTAAAATTACTAAATAAGATGATAGTCTCATCAATCACCTACCCACAGAACAGAGCCACTCTAATTATTGCCCCAAATTGTGAACTTGTTTACAATCGCTACATAAGATTCTCTCTCCCAAATCCCAATTGCCTATTTGCAAAATATATATAAGAGACAATATAAAAAACTCAATACGAACTTTTTCCCAAAACTAAAAAGATCAACCAGGCAAAAAAAAAGCAAAAGCAAAAGAGGTCCCTGAGCTATGAAATGTTACCAGTAAATGCGTTCATTTGGGTCAAGTTTACACCAAGTAACATCAGATTCTGTCACAGGAAAACCTAAAAAACAAAACCAAATTGTGAGTGGAAAAATAGAAACAATGAGAGGATATATAGCAAAAGGGAGTCCTATACCTCTAACTTGTGTTTCAATCTCTACTTCATGTTTCTGCTCTCTAAAAATCTCCCTAAGAGCTGGAAGAACCTTAACCAATAGGTACTGCAACTGCTTTAACTTGACATTCTCCTCTTTTTCACTTCGTAGCTGCTGAGACTCGGAAAGGCAAAAAAAAAATCAGAATGAAGAAGACATTTTCATCTCAGTAATCTCAAAGCCCTCCTTTTAACTTACCCTGGTAGCCAAAGGTTCTCGCAAACAAGCTCTGCAATTGCAATTCCCATTACAGAAGGGACATGCAGCTCTAACTCCATCACTCGTTCTCTCCGGATACCTAAATTTTAACTGATTAAGGAAGGCAACTCCAATCATAGACCCAACACTAACATAGCAAATAACTCACCATCTCTCGACGCAGTCAAAGCAATAGCGCTTCTTGTTACATTTTGAGCAGAAGATTAGATCACTCTTACTCGTTAAGTTCTTACACTGATGACACGTCAATCCCACATAGTTTCTCGTTCCATCGGAGGACTTCTCCTGGATTCATATTACCAAAATTCAATCTCCATGATTCTTCTCAGGTCCAGAAATCAATGCTTTTCAAGGTAATTTAGACTATTTATTTACAAAATTAGACAAGGGAATTAACCTTCTCGGGGGTACTAGTGGACATGTCTCTTTGAATAGATCGCTTCGAAGCCTCGCCGCCATCAGATTTTCTCCCTCTTCCTCTTCCTCTTCCTCTTCCGACTCGGTCAGGTGTCGAAGATCCACTGCTCATCACAACATCCTTCTCTCTCTTCTTCATCTTACTCCCGTTTTCAGATCTCTCCCGATCTGACTCGTCCGGATCATCCTCTGATCTAATTCGCTTCTCCTTTCTTCCCTCCATTGCATTCATTCTCTCTCTCTCTCTCTCTATGCGGCCGACAAAGAAGCGGTCACCGGGATTTCTCGTCGATCTATCCGCCGTCTCTCTGCTTCGGCTAATAAGACGAAAATGAGTGACGTGGCAACAATCCAGATCGTACGTTATAAGAGATTGTCGTTACTGTCGTTATCCGTATTTAATTTTCATTTCCTATTTTGCCAGTAATTAATGAATTACAACAAAATGTTCCTTAATTTCTTCTTAATCTACAGTTTCGCTTACAAATTTCTTGTTACCAGATTTAGCTACGCTTTGTAGCCTGCTTCTGATGAAGAGACAAGAGGGAGTAAATATGTAAAACGAGCTTGCAAGTGAGCCCACAATCATTAACCTTAATAATTATGGGCCACAACCACGAGGTTAGCTTCAATTTACGTAATTTTTAACCTTAATCAAGCCTGTTGTTATGTAAGTAAATTATGCGTTTAGAAATATAACGAGTGGCCCATAGAAAGTGGGCCTACTCACCCACAGAAGACCTCTCATAATAGTTTAGAATATCATCAGCAAAAGGTTCCATGGTCTAGCGGTTAGGACATTAGACTCTGAATCTAGTAACCCGAGTTCAATTCTCGGTGGAACCTACTTATTTTTTTTCCAACTCCGGCCATCTTTTCCCCCGGCGATTTATGAATGAACCCTAAATATAACGCCGGCGAAAAACTAAAGCTCTACGCGATTTTAGAATCTTCACTGGTCTCCTCTCAATTACGAAATCTTTTTCTTTTCGTTTCTTTTTGGGAACATGGCGAATCTGCTTGATTCTACGGAAACTATGGAGTTAGTTACTGCTCAGAAAATCGAGGAAGCAGTGAAAGGTATACTCAGAGAAGCCGATATGGACCAGATGACTGAGTTCAAGCTCCGAATTGCAGCTTCTGCTAAACTCGGTTTCGACTTGTCGGAGACGAATTACAGAAAGCTAGTCAGAGATGTTCTTGAGGCCTTTCTGCTATCGAATCCCGGCGACGAAGCTGCCAATGGTGAAAAATCCGTACCGGAGATGGTGGCTCCGGCGGAGAAAGAGAAAGAGACAGGCTCTGGTGCTGCTGCCACTTCCGCTGGTGGTGAAGATGAACGCATTATTTGTAAGGTTGCTACTTCGTCTGCTGTTTATGTAATTATGTTTGAATTCACTGTATAGAGTAGAGATTCTGAGTGATCATTGCTTATAATCACTTTTGGTATAATGGTAAAGCCTATGTGTTTGAAATGCTTTTGTTGATCTTTAAACTATAGTTATCGGAGAAGCGAAATGCAAAGGTTGAGAAATACAGAGGCCAAGCTTTTCTAACGATTGGGGAGACTTCTCAGGAAAATGGAAAGCCTTTTAGAGGTAAATCTGGAACAAACCTTTGTGTCTTGTTTTGAATTCTGAAGCTATGAGTCCTTTTTGATTGGTTTCAGGAAGCCATTTTTGTTCTAGTTATGCTCATGTTGAATTTTTTTTGCTGCAAGGATTCTCCTTTTGCTAATTTCTACTTCTCTAATGGAAGCTTCCATGTTTCTTCTCTACCAGGAGTACATTTGTCAGGTAACCAATGGTATGTGATCAAGAAGAATTTCGCAGCCATAGAGGAAGGTATTAAGCAGTGCCAGTCAAAACTAAGGTAAGAATGTTGTCAGGTTCTCATGGCATAACTGTCTCGTAGCAATGCATGCCGCTTATCTTGGTATTACACATTATGCAGATCTGAATCAAAACAAAACGGAGATACTTCTAAAGCTGTGGATAACAATACCACTTGCGGTTTTTCTATGATCGAGACTTCACGTTTTGATGGGAAGAGTTATCTTTGCTGGTCATTACAGATGGAACTCTTTTTAAAGCAGTTGAATCTGAGCTACGTTCTCTCTGAACCATGTCCTCTTACCAATAGCTCTGAAATTAACCCCAGAGAGATAAGTCGAGCTGATGCTGCGGGGAAAAATTGGTTGAGAGATGACTACCTTTGCCACAATCACTTGTTGAACTCCTTGTCAGATCATCTATACCGTCAATACTCGAAGAAATTCAAGCATGCCAAAGAACTGTGGGACGACTTGAAGTGGGTTTACCAGTTTGAGGAATCCAATTCAAAGAGGTCACAGGTGAGAAAGTACATTGAGTTCAAAATGGTGGAAGAGAGACCTATTCTCGAGCAAGTCCAAGACATTAACAAGATTGCTGATTCCATAGTGAGTGCTGGTATGTTTCTTGATGAGACGTTTCATGTGAGTACCATCATTTCCAAGTTTCCACTGTCGTGGAGCGGTTTCAGCACCAGGTTGATGGAAGAGGAGTTTTTACCGGTATGGATGTTGATGGAACGAGTGAAAGCTGAGGAGCTTTTGAGAAATAAAGCACAAAGGGTCACGTATAGACCAGCCACGGGGTCTTCTCAGATGGAAAGGTTACATAGTCTAGGAGGACGAGGATCTCAGAGCATAGGTTGGAAGAGGAAAGAACCCGAGAGAGACGGGAGAGTCGTCATCGTCTGTGACAACTGTGGGAGGAGAGGACATCTTGCAAAGAATTGTTGGGGTAAGACATCTGATGAGAGAGCTTCATGGAAACCGAATCGGGTTACTACTTCTTCAGCCACTGCACCTGTCGTTTCAGAGACTCAAGCAACAACAACCAACAATGATAAGGAGTAGTAGCTGATGATGGCTGAAAGCAAAATGCTTTTATAACTTGCGCATTAGAAGATTGAGTCTCAGCCTCTTTTGGCTTTAACATCTTGAATCATCATCAGCAAACCAAAGGTGAATCTTCTGAAACATCCATTCGTGATGTTTTACTGGCTTGTCCATCTGTCTGATCTTAGATTTGTAATACTAGTTCTTTGCAAAGAGATTGGAAATAGAACAGTTTTGGCCTGATTGTTATCGAGAATATTTACAGGTATACAAACAAAAAACCACATTCAGTAATCACTATGACAAATTCTTAAGAGAGTACAAATTTGTGATGTATCTATTGGACAAACCAAATAGATCAACACAAGTCCAAAACCTTAGCTAGTTCGAACCAGGCTTCTTCAATAACCAGATTAACCACAAATGTAGAAACCGACACCAATTGATATCACAAGCTTAAACAACTTTTTGACTAGTACAATATCAAAATAATTTGGTCATCATACTGATGATGCTCTTTGAAGTAGTAAACCTTTTATTCTTTTCTTTACACACGAATTAACGAGGATCTAACTCAGTGATTGTAACACTATTCCAAGTCATTGGTTGTGCAATGCTTCTTGATATTCCAGAAGGTCTGCGTAAAGTGAAAGAAGTTGCATTGAACATTACAACAAGAGAAGCCATTGTTGGTCTGTCTACTCTCTGCTTTCTCCTGAACGCATAAAAAATGGGACCAAGAGTAGTAGTTAATCCATGGTTGTCTCGTTAGGAGATTCTTGTGCCTCTTGGCTACAAGTTGAATTGACATGAGAGTCTGTGGAAGACTCGCTACGGGTGAAAGACGGATATTCACCGTCGTCGTCTACGGGTGGCTTATAGTCTTGACCTCTCCAAATCACGATCTGCTCCTTGTCAAATGTCACCAGGACGCAAGGGACCAAATCCTTGACACAATTACACTTTGATGTTAGTGTGTGTTCAAAGGAAACAACAAGGAGACCAAGTGAAAGAGACAGAAAGTAACAACAGATCTCACCCTCAGTTTTGCTCCAATTTTCTTGTAATCCTTTTTCTCCAAACCCAAGCAATCAATCCGCACCAGTTCACTTACGAGGAAGGCGTCTCTCACCATTGGAACAAGACTACCATAATACCCATTATTTGCTGTGAAACAAAAGGCAAAAGTCAGTCTTAAGAATTTTAATAACACCAGAGCATTTGCATTCAGAATAAAGAAGGAAAAAAAGGCATGAAAAAGCGTAAGTAAGGACCGAGTTTTGTGAGGGCAGGAACCGCTAGGCCTTTCTTCCTCATTGCTTTAGTCTCTTCGATGCTTAGACCATCAATTGTTGTTTTAATAAGCCTAGGGTACACGGGTTCATGAGGTTTCCACAGCATCAGTGGGATCTTGGGCCTTTTCTTTGGATCGTAGTTTCTCCCTCTATACAACACAAGGGTTCCACAGTGTTTAGAAACCACCTGTCCAAACGTTTTGTCCTGTAACAGCAAGGCTACGAGTCAGAGTCATTCTTCTTTAGTTTCCTCAATTAGCTAAAAGACTAGAAGTAGGAAGTTTCATCATCATCATCAAAGTTCCAAGATGATGATACCTCAAGGTGGAAGATAACGTTTTTCATGTCGAGAGTTGGGACTCCAAGACATTTGACCCGAACGGCTTCAGCGTGTTTCCAATGGTTATAGATATCATTCAGCATGTTGTGAGTCAAACCATCTCTCCCTACATATCACCAAACCAACCACGCTTAGCATACATATAGCACTATACTAGAGACAATTCGTTATTATTAGTGACTAAGAAAGAAGACACTTTTCAACTTTCCCAAATTTGATCATATGATGTATCATTGTTCTCAAATAGCACTATACATAAAAAGAAAGAAGACACTTTTCAACAATCCCAAATTTGATACTGATGATGAATAACGTACCGAGATTGATTTGCCTTTTGGTTTTGTTCCTCTGACAAAGCTCCACCAGAAACTTCCTCTCAGCTTCAGTGAGTGATGCTCCTTGGATCTTCTCTCTCACTTTTCTCCTTTTCTCTTCCAGCTTCGGATCCTCCACCCCATCCACCGACTCCACCTTCGGGTCCACCGCCGGCGCGCAGACTCCGGTCCATTCCCGGTCCAACCGATCAGGACCGAACGGCGAGTACTTGGGTTCTCTCAGTCCAATCGGGGTCACATTGGAGTTACTCTCCGTGTAGCTGAACCGGAAATCGAAAGGAAGATCGGAGTGCACCTTCTTCACACCTTCCAGAGACGAAGGTGGACGGTATTGCGGCTTCGGATTCTTCTTCTTCTGGTTTTGGTTTGGGTTTTCAGACGATAAGGCGGTGGTGGTTGGAAATTGTAATGGTCTCGGAGCCGTGACGACGAGGAAGAAGAGGCGGATATTGTTTCTCCGGAAGAAGCGCCGTGAAGCCGGCGCGTGAGGAGAGCAAAGGAGAATGGCGAATTCTGGCGGGAGACACGAATCAATGACATGAGATTCCTTACGCAACTTTGGGTTTTAGTCGGACGGAAAAAGCTCCGGTGAGGGTTTGAACTGTGACTGCTACTACAGTCATTTCCCCGACTAATTATAATGGGCCGTAGATTTTCTATAAACGGCCCAATTTCAGAGACTATAATCATCTGGTTCGTAAACCGTACTAAATAAGTCCATTAGCATAGTGTCATGTTCGTAAACCGTACTAAATAAGTCCATTATATGATCTTATCCTCGGTTAAAAAGTTTTAATTCTTTTTCAATTTTCAAAATCGTGAAGAACATGTTTGCTGCTTAGTTTGCTTGCACAGTTGCATGGTGTTTGATTTGCTGATGTTTTTGGTAAACAAACAGTAACACTGTTTAGTTTGCTTGTTCTCACAGTTTAATAAACTTTCTTGATCTGTTTTCCAGATTTTATTCTAAAACGGCTCCAAACGGTTAAAACTTAGAGTCGAAACAGAGAATAATAATTTTATTGAACTATAATGGACTTTAATTCGAAATTATTTGTGTGAATATATCACTTTTGAGGTCTTTTCTTGATTCATCAAGTTCTTTTTTCTCTTTTCTTTTATTTTTCTATATATTTCAAATGAAATTCCTCTTTTATCTGTCTTGATTCCCTCTAGTTCTCATTTTTTGAAATTTACAATTGGAGGGATAATAACGAGACTGGACTTGGAAGAAAGTTCCAAAAGTAAAAGTGGCTCATAGTCTCAGGATAAAATCTTTAAATGTTCTTTGGAATCTTCGTTTTCATTTCTTTATTACTCTGTTTCTTGTCTGTGCTCGTTTCAAATCGAGTCTATTACAGTACAAAACTACATTTTGGGACTTTGTGCTGCCTTTTTTATCCCCCCTGTTATTTTACCATTTTCTTTGTCAGAATGCAACAATATCTAGGCAAATAAAGAAGTTTTTACTATTCTAAAATGCACTACTTATCGCAGTTTCACTATTTTTATTTGGTTACACAAATATATTGTCTTGAATGAATCAAGGTTTTTTTCCATATGTAAAACTTAAAAGTAAAACGATGTGTGTTGTTGGGTACATGCAAGATGAAAAAGCATGCATGCATATATATGCATTATATATTTGGATTTTTTTTTTTTTTTTTGGTAGATTCTCATACTAATTAAAAACTAGAATAGTTCATTTGTTACCTACCCGTTGCTAGCTTTTGATATGTTCGTTGTGCATTTTGATGTGCAATAATGTCTAAATTAGCTAAAGCCAGCTTGGAGATTGCAAATTGACACTTCAAATTTCCCCACTTCATAACTACAGTATGTGATATCAAAATCATTTCATTATGACGATCGAACCCTTGACACCTACGCTTGTCGCTTGTCGCTTGTCAGTACTTTGCTTTCTTTTGGTCGCTTGTTTTGTTTGAAAAGGTCAAAAAAACTTTACTTCATCATCATTTGGATAATTACAAAAAGACTTCTCATTGGATATATTCCTAAATGTTTTTCACTACTTTCATCATTCACTTGTTTCGGAGATAAATCGAATACCTTGAAAACTTGACTAATTCCCAAACGAAATTTTATAACATTTGTTTTTTTTTTTTAAAAAAAAGGCATAACATTTGTTTATCAGTATTGTCTAATAGTATAAAATCGCAAGCTTTTTGGTGACTTAAGTGTTGTGATCTTGTTCTGTCTCAGTAATTTACTCATTTTGACTAGTTTTATGTTACCATTTCGATAAAAATGTAAATAAGGGGAAAATGTTTTAGGTGTGGCGTGTTGGAGGAATCTAAAAGTTGAACGATCCCCAAAGAAGGACCAAGTGGGTTATGTATGTACTTTGCTTTCATGATCTGTTCTTCTCATAAATAGTTTCTTTTGTTGGTTCCCTTTTCTTCTCTTTATCGGAAACATGTTACGTTGTTTCTTTGCCACGCCTGATTTTGAATTAAAGGCTGACCTAAACATCCAAACCCGACTTTTGCTAACTAAAGCTTACCTATGTCACTTTCCGGCGACTTTTCTTTTCATTTTTTCATCTTTGTTGATTAAACCAAATCAAAAAAATTCTATAGGATATTTTCTTTGGTCTCTAAACCAATCTAGAAATGTATGTTTCTCTAACATTTTAGAGGATGGTTTCTTTGTTTGAAATGTAATTGTTTTGCTTGTTTTTGTTTTTTTCTATGTTTTCTTTTCAACCTGCTTCTTTCTGATAAAAGAAACACGTTGTTCCTAATATTTAATGTCTTTTAATTTTGAAAATGCCACATTTAATTTTGGAATTAATATTTTCTTTTTCTTGTCCCTAGTGGGCAGATTCCTGACTCCCATATCTACACGAAACACTAGAAATAGATGAAAAAACCTCAGATAAAGACAGAGCATAGAACACTTGTAGATATAAAAGACACACACTTCAACAAAGAAGAGAATAGAAAGAGATCCATCTTCTGCATAGAACCATGGATGCCGTAAAAGAAACAGAGCAAGAAGCTGGAAACGTGACAGTTATGAAACTACCGGTGTTACCACTTAATCCCCACAGTCACAGCCACTCTCTGTCATCGCCAATTCACAGTTCTATGGCAGCTTCTGTCCCTTTTAGCTGGGAAGAAGAGCCTGGAAAGCCCAAGCAACACTCTTCCTCTTCTTCCTCCTCCTCCTCCTCCTCCTCCTCCTCACCATTAACTCCTTATTCTTCATCTTCACCTGAAACCCACAAGTCCTTGGAGCTGCCACCAAGGCTACACTCACTTGAAAAAGATGGAGGATCAGTTACCAAACTGCACTCGCCTAACACAGTCTTTGATGGACCTTACAGCATGACGAGATCAAGAAGATTGGATTCACCTTCCTTTAGGATGATGGTCAAGGTTAGTGGTGGTGACTGTTATGGGTCTTTCAGGAGTGACATCTATGGTGATCTAGAGGATGTTGATGAGGAGACCAAGCACCAGAACATGAGTAGTGGCTCTTTGGCTCTTGTGAAGAAGAGAGGGAGATTAGGGTTTTTTGGGTTTAGGAGGAGGAGAGCAATAAAGGGGAAAACAGAGTTTGGTAGAGGTAGTTATGTGTTTCCATCTTCTGTGGACAGAGAGAGTGAATGCGGAAAAAAAGAGGAAGAAGGAGAAGACAAAAGCTTTGGTTATGGTGATGGTATTACCTGCAGCCAAAGCAGCAGATTTAGTGAAGCGAAGATCACAAACATTAGCAGAACAGGGAGCTTCTCTACTGATCTGCCTGCACCACCTTCTTCTTCAAAGTCTCACTTCTGGGTAAGTCCTCTGTTTCTACATCATATGGACAGCTAAACTAGTAGAGTTGTATATCAAAGAAATACAAACTGACCTATAAGAAAACAGATTCTTTGAAAAGTCGCTGAGATGTTAAGGCTTGAAAACTTTTTGTTTTTGGAATGAAACTCTTTCTGCAGGGTGAATTAGATCATATAATCATTGTTACTAGATTTGCAGGAAATATTCTTGAAAAACTTCATGGATGAGAGCTCAGTATATACATGTATAATCCTAAAATAGTAAACTTAGATCTAAACATTGTTTGTGGTTGGAACAGACGAATGTGTATGCAGGACTAAAGCAAGTGGTTCCATGGAAGCACAAGAAGACTACAGGTTGAGATTCTGCTCTATCAAAGATTTGAAAGATAAACATCCCAAAACCCAGAAAGCCTCTCTGTTTGCTACAAGTCTCTAAGAACCTTTTGTGTATGATTTTTTCAATCTTTCCAAGAAAATGATATTTCCATTAAAACCGAGTGTGAAGTCCAGCTTTTCCACGCTTGTTGTTGTTGTTGTCTTTGTGATTGTTTGAATATTTTTGGAACTTTTGTAAAGAGAAACAGAGAAACTTACGAACGTATCCTGATCATGGTCCTAGGGATATATATTCTTTATTTTATGCATTTTTTTCCTCAGTTTCTTTTATATGTAATCATATTTGTCAGATTTTCTTCCTTAAAATGCTCTTTACTTGTATGCTTAATCACACCACTAAGATAATATACAATCTGAGCCAAACCGGTGCGTTCAATACTGAGGTCTGAGCATATATATACAATCTCAAGACTCCTATGACCTATCTTCAGTGGCTTGAAACATAGTTTGATGACTCTCAGGTCTTGATCAGTCAAAAGATTATGCCTGGTTTTATGGAAAGCTACGAAACTGAAATCAGAAGAAGAGTCATAAAACGAAACCAGAAATAATCAATTCCGGTTAAGGATATCGAGACAAGAAAACGGAGAACCAAAACGGGACAGCTGGATCTACACGTATCGCATAAATGTAGATCCACGGTGGAAAATGAGTGGACCCCATAGTCACTTGTTCTCTCTTCTCGCCTTCTCGGTATCCCATTGAGCCTGGGACCTAAACAAGATCACACTCGCATGTTTTGGGCCATCACAACTGGATATTTTGGGCCACCGTAAAAGTTATCATTCGGCCCATTTTAGTTGATTTCTTGTAACAAAGAAAAAAACCTAGCTTAACATAACTGAAAATATTGTTTCAAAAAAAAAAAAAAAAAAAAAAAAAAAAAAACTTTACTGAAAATTAATATTACATGAAACTTTTTCTTTTGTCAAAAGGTGAACATATTACTTGAGTTGAAACTTTATACAAAAAAAAGTACAGGGCCAACGGTTTTTCTTCCACCTAATCTATCATTTTCTGATTAAAAATTAAGAATTTAAGGTCATTCTTTTTGGACAAACATAGATTTTATAAATCAACCCTTTTTTCTTAAAAAAAAAATATATTTTATAAATCTATCACACTACATCTGTGGAGAAAATGACAACTTAAGGTCATTTTTTTATTTGAAAGCATAAATAGTTATAGATCTTAAAATTTATGTATTGAGTTTGCTAGTCTGTTTTTATTTGGCCGTGAAAGAAAACTTATATCTTTTAAACTTATATTATGCTAAAAATCAACTACTTGAAGATGATAAACCTTCTATTAAAAAAGAAGAAGAAGAAAAAGATAAGTCAAAACAAACACACCACTAAAATGCCCATAAAAGTGAAACCCAACACTTCTAAACTTTAGCCTCAAAACACTCTCTCTCTCTCTCTCTCTCTCTCTCTCTCTCTAAGTCATCTCTTCGAAAATCAGGTCAGTTCATCTTCTTCCCTTTTTCTCTATCTCCTTGTTTCTTCTGCAATTACTTTCTATCTTTCTTTTTCATTTTCTTTTTCTTTTTTTAACTTCTTTTGCCTTTTAGTTGATGTGTTTATTATTAGGGTTTTCTTTTTTTACTTTTCAAAGCTTGATCTCTTTCCACCTTCTAATTTCTTTGAAATTTTGTTCCTTTCTAAAAAGATGTTTGGCTTTTTAGAGATGAGCTCCTATAACACCTTTTTATTAGTTGATCTGGAGAATATTTATGGAAAAAGTATATGGTTCCCTCTATTGGCCTTGTATAACTTTTCTTGCTCGATCATACGTTTAAAAAGTGATTATTTGTTCCCACTCTCTCAGATCCTATGGTGATTTAATATGGATCGTTTAATTATGTTACATAGTTTCATCATGTGTGCATAGAACTCTATAGTTTTTGGTTCATGAACTTGTAACTTGTTATGTTCTTTCAATAAGTTTTATTTATTTATTGGATGTGCTATATTCTTTTTTATAGGTTCCACTTTAGTTCGCATGCTTTAATTTGTACTTTATTCAATGGGTTGATCATACATAGAACATACTTATCACAGGGATTATAAACTGTAATTGAAGCTCACATCATGGACCATCATCAATATCATGATCATGATCAGTACCAACATCAAATGAGTATTACTAACAACAATCCCTATAACGCCATCAGCACAACACCACCACCAAGAACAACAATCGAGTCAACAACAATGATAATGGATGATGAGAGGAAGATGGTGACGACGATGACCACACGGCCACAAGATTCAAGAAACTGTCCAAGATGCAACTCAAGCAACACCAAATTTTGTTATTACAACAACTACAGCTTAGCACAGCCTAGGTACTTGTGTAAGTCTTGTCGGAGATATTGGACTGACGGTGGCTCTCTCCGTAACGTCCCCGTTGGCGGAGGTTCTAGGAAGAACAAGAAGCTTCCGTTATTACTTCCTAATACCTCTACTTCTTCTTCCACCAAGAATCTCCCAGATCTCAACCCTCCTTTTGTCTTCACATCATCATCATCATCATCATCAAGCCCTAGCAAGGTCCATCAAACTAATAACGACCTCAGCCTCTCCTTCTCCGCTCCTACTATGCAAGACAATCGATCTCAAGGGCATTATGGTCATTTTACGGACCAAGCTATAACGGGAGGGCAGAATAGTCTTTTCGCAGCTCCTATGGGAATGATTCAGTTTCGTCAAGAGTATGATCATGATCACAACAAAACAAGTCTTGGTTTTTCATTGGATAGGAACGAGGAGAAGATTGGTAATCATGATAACTTCGCTGTTAATGGAGGAGAAGGAAGTAAGTTGATGTTTCCTTATGGAGATCATGATGGACATCATCATCACCATGAGAGACAAGATGATGGTAGCAAGAAGAGAGAAAGTGGTTCAAGCAATGAGCTATGGAGTGGAATCATCCTAGGTGGTGGTAGTGGTGGACCAACATGGTGATATGAACATTGTCAAAAGGACAAGAAAATAAAGACAAAAGCAAATAGTTAATTACGAGCAAAAATATGTGATGTTAGATTTGGAATTTTCAGACCCGGAAGAGTCGCCTTGGGAGGAGCATGATGATTATTCTTTCCACTTTTTAGAAATTCCTCTGTTCACTTGCTTTGTCTTTTGTCTGATGGAGTCACTTATTTGGCTTTTAAGGACCTTTTAGCACATTACATATGTGTCTAATCCTCGTTACTGCATATAGTCTTATATCATATTAATTTTTGTACTTGATCACTAAGCTGTTTGCGTTTCTTTTTCTCGAATTAAGATGTTAAGTTTATATCAGTTTAAAGGTTTTTTGACAGAATTATAGAGGTAATGAAAACAGAAAGATCAAAATCTACCAAGATAAACAAATTAACTATAGGATATAGCCTCAAAACCAAGCAAGACCAAAACCAAGTTGTACGCGTTTTTAATGAAAAACTAACTAACAATGAATGAATGAGTCTATATCACTTTTATATTAATTACTTTAGATCTCATTTTAATTTCCATAGAAGATTCATAACTAACTTTGAGCTAAAATTCGAGTATCTACCTAATTAACCCATACTTTTATGAGTTTTATCTATACGTGTGTATATTTGGTAAAACAAATGCAGAGAGGCAAGGTCATCTTTGGTCTTCTCATAAGTCGTAAGCAGAAAAAACAAATTAAAGCAAACAGAAATAGAATCTCAGTGGGTATTTGAGAAAACGATTTGTTATTGAAATAGTCTTTAGTTGGAGCAGGTATATTGTCGTGTTTTGGTATTACAAAATAATAATAATAATATAATAAGAATACTATGTTAAATTGCATTTTTTATGATAAACTTTTTATGTCACAGTGTTTTGTATTCGATACGCAATTCTGTTCATGGACAGTGGGGTCTCCTTAGTTTCCAAATTAGACTTTGCGTGACACGTTAAAGGCCCATTTTGTGTGATTGGCCCAATATAAATTCATACCTCTCTCGAAAGGCCCGAAAAATCATTTAACTTATAAGAAAATACATAAGAAAGCTTGTGTTTCCTGACTAATAATAACTTCAATTTATCAAAGCTTTTTTTTGTAAAAGGATATAAATAAATATTTATTTGAAGAAATTTTTGTTTATTAAGGGGTCAATTATCAAAGCTTCATATTATCTTTCTCCCCTTCCTATCAATCAATCAAAAACAAAACTCTCAAAATAACCCAAAAAAAAAAATAATAAAATAAAAATAAAAATTCGACAGACGGAAAATCTGTCTCATACTGATATAATCCATGTTCGCTTGGCGCCACCAGCCCGTGGCGATTTTGCCTATGCGGTCCAACTAATCGGTCACCGAGTTTTGGTCCGCTTTAATCAATTAACCGGATTAATTTTATGTTCCACATTGGGCCTAGAATTATTGGGGAGTGAATGCATTTATTTATAATACAAATTTCCACCATTCCCTATAATTCTAGGCGATGTGGGACAACAGTTTTGTTTTTCATTTATGGAAATCGACCTTATATTTTTCTTTTCCCTCAATCATTATTAGCCTCCAGATTTCGGTAAAATATTAAAACATATTGTTGCTTTGGTGTTTCAGTTTTACAAAGAAGAGTAAACAATAGTAGCAGTCACGAAACTATAAGATTTTGAATAAATTTAAATTTAATAATATTGTTTTTACGTGGACAACAAAATTTTAAGCCAATATTGTTTGATATTAATTTGATATACATATAATAATACTTCAACTAATTTACTACACTTTGATTACTTATCATTTGAGAGTATAAGGATGAAGAATTATAATTTTTTACTATTATTTTTTATATCTTTCCTATATGATCAAAAATATATTTTATTGTGAGTAGAACTATGTTTTGTCTTTTGTATAAGATGATATTTAATTTAAATTGGTAGTATATCTTTCTTAGATTGATGTGTTATATTTTATTTTAAAATATTTAATAATATATAAAAATGTACTTAAAATAAATCTTCGATTATTCTCTAATTTATTTTCGATTTTTGTAAAAATCGATATTCCCGGACCAAGCGTCTGAATAGCGCTCAGCGAGATTTAGAACAAAGGTAAAATACAGTTTTTAGACTAACAATAAAATTTTGTTGTTGAACTTTTAAAAACGTATTAAATAATCGAAAAAAAAAACAGGATGGGAGACAAAAAAAGAAGTAACGAGATATGTTGTATATGACGCACGACTTTTATGCTACATTTTTCCACCAATATGTCGTGTCAGCAAAATACAAAATAATCCATGAAGAAGTTGAGATCACAAGTTCAAGAGCTTATTTAGTATCCAGTAATCACATTTATTTTTATTTTTTTGGTTAAACTTAATAATTATACTTTGTGTCATGCAGAGCTATACTCGGTGAAAATTCTGGATACTATATGTTCATTGATATCGTGAATAGAAATGAATATAAACTCTTGCCATCATTTAATCAATATTTGCATGCCAATGATTTTATATAGGGTTTTGTGCAAAAAAAAATTTAAACTAAATTAATTTTTTTATTCTTATCTCAAAAAATACAAGTCAAACCACCCAGCTCAAAAGTCATTAATATACTAATGATGTGGCATTATCAATTTTTTTTTGAAAAGAAACTTTAAACTAAATTATTTTTGCAAAAAACTCTCACATAAAAAAATACAAGTTAATCCACCCAACTCAAAAGTTATCTACAATATAAATTTGCTTATATTAATAAAATATAAATAACATAATATTATCCGCAATATAAATTTGCTTATATCGATAACATAGCATTAATATGATATTATTAATCAAAAAAATGAAAGAAACTCATTATAAATTGTGTATTTTTGAGAAACTCAATAGAGTATTTTAATAAATGTAATAATAATATTTTTATTTAATTTAAAATTTAAAATTTTTATTTTTAGTTTAAATTAAATATTATAATTTTTTAATAATTATATTTTTAACATAGCAAATTGCATTTTAAATTAGTGAAAGATTTTATATATTGAATCTCAGAAGGACAAAATTTATAATGAGTTTTTTTCATTTTATTTGATTATTAATATTATATAAATGGTATGTTATCGATATAAGCAAATTTATATTGCGGATAACTTTTGAGTTTGGTGGATTGATTTGTACTTTTTTCATTTGAGGGTTTTTTTGTAAAATAATTTAGTTTGAATTTTTTGCACAAAATATATTTTTTTAACATTTAATAATGTCATCAATATAGGCGAAGCTATATTGCGAGTGACTTTTGAGTTGAGTGATTTGACTTGTATTTTTTAAAGTGAGAGTTTTTCTTACAAAAATAATTTAGATTGAAGTTTTTTTTCACAAAACCCTTTTATATATTTTTAAAACGGAATAAACCATTATATCTCTACAAAAGAAAATCGATTTCAATCGTGACCTAATTCCAACACGATATATATTTATAAACAAATTCGATAAGACAAAAAAATTAAACCGCTCTTCTTATCACATCACGAACAAAAGGTGATAAGTTGAAGGGCACTTCCTATATATTCACAAGACCCAATAGGGAAACCCGAAGTAGCTAAAGTGGTTCAATATTTTCTTCGTTGTATCTTCAACTAATACTCGACCGCACAAATAAGAATTTAAAAACATAAATAAAAAATCTTGCTTAGTGATAATATTATATAAGTACGTCCACTTAGGGGAAGATAACATTTTGATAAGGGAACCCAACAATTAAATTAGGTCTCTTACAATTCGGGGCTCACTTAGTGACCTAAAATAAAGTTAGGTTATGTCATCTTTTTCTTCTAATTGGCTCGACTAATCTATACGTATACATGTACCTCCCATTCTCCCACGAATTGTAACTTTTTATATGTACAGTAATATTAAAAGGTAGTGTAGGTCAAACGTGCCACTTTCATATATCTTTGATTAAACTTAGTGCATGTAATAGTAATATTCAATTCGAACTTATTTGCATCAAAAAAATAAAATAAATAATAATCAAATAAGACAAATTTAATACTTAAATTAATTTCGTAATACGGTGATTTCGCTAATAATGCAAAAGGAATATGCGAAGGGCTTCACTGCTTACGACCATCCACTTTTCATGTGTGTTCTACACTTCTACTTAATGTGGAATCGTGTGTGTATGTACGCATGCAATAAACACACGCAGACGCACACATATATATTTGATCTCACTTTAGTGGCTACTGGCTAGTGCATGTAATAGTAATCTCATTTGTTAGACTTAGATTCTAATTAGTTTTATTTAATACTTTCGTGTATGGGACTATGAAAATTACTCGAAATGAAAAATTCAATAAGAGCCTCTCATGCATTTGAGTATTAATGAGCTAATCCATCATAAATGATATCAATCCCTTCGCATTTATAATCGATATTTTTGTTTTTTTGGTCAGGTTATAATCGATAAAAAGCTTACAATTATACTAGCTACGATCAAAATAAGCAGTGCAAGTTAGGGTTGATAATACGTAAAATCTTGGACCGTCTTTTAGACGTGCAAGTAAAGTAAATAATCAAAACTTCTTATATCTTGTGACATTACTATTTAAATTTATTTAGAATCTACGACAAAGATGAACAGACGTTGCAGTGAAATGGATGGTTGTACGAAGGTGTCAACATCAGTACGTACTTATGCGATGACGACTTTGCAGCACAAAGTTATAACTTTAAAATTAGGCCACTTAATTCATCTTTTTTTTTTTTTTTTGCATATACATTTGGGAGAGATCTAGTGATCAATAATATATAATAGTAAATAACAAATAGTATTACTTCACCACTTAAAATAATTTCAAGAACTTTGAAAAACAGTAGTAGTACCACCCTTATAATCTCTATATATATGTAACACCGCAAATTGCATTGCTCATCAAACAAAAACCAAACATTTCTTGACCAACATATTCATTTAATCAGATTTTTGAGATTCGGGTTCTTGAGTATAGTAATATGGCATCAAAAGAAGCAGGGAAGCTAGAGTGGAGGATAAGTGTAGACAATGGGACAACAGAGAGATTGGTGCCTAAATCAGGACTAATCGAAAAGATCTTTCTTTGGCTAAAGGGGTTGCTAATGAAGGTGATGGTGGAGCCAGTCGCAAAGTTTATGAGGAAGGCTTGGAAGATTGGAGCAGATGATCCTGCCAAAGTGGTTCATTGCCTGAAAGTAGGACTTGCACTTTCATTAGTCTCAATCTTCTATTACATGAGACCTTTGTATGATGGTATAGGAGGAAATGCTATGTGGGCAATCATGACTGTTGTCGTCGTCTTCGAGTCCAATGTTGGTATGTAAACCAAACCCAAATTCAAAATCTTTCAACTTTCTTCTACTTAATGAATGAAATAATCAAACCCTATATATGTACATGTATCTCTGTGTGTAACAGGAGCAACATTCTGCAAATGTGTAAACAGAGTGGTGGCAACTATATTAGCTGGATCACTAGGCATTGGTGTTCATTGGGTTGCAACTCAATCAGGAAAAGCAGAGATTTTTGTGATTGGATGCTCTGTTTTCCTCTTTGGTAATGACCAAAGCTCTAAAAAGGATCAATCTTTCTGGTAAATGATCCAAAAAATGATCGATCTTTATTTGTGGGTTTCATTCTTGCAGCTTTTGCAGCTACTTACTCGCGGTTTGTGCCGTCATTCAAAGCCAAATTCGACTATGGAGCAATGATCTTTATCCTCACATTTAGCCTTGTCTCAGTAGGCGGGTACAGAGTTGATAAGTTGATTGATTTGGCTCAGCAAAGAGTATCAACTATTGCAATTGGAACATCTATCTGCATTATCATTACTGTCTTCTTCTGTCCCATCTGGGCAGGATCTCAGCTTCACCGTCTTGTTCAACACAACCTTGACAAACTCGCCGACTCATTAGACGGTAAGAGAATAAGAAAATCAAACTTCTTATGGAAGATTCCGCCTTAGCTTTTGTGCTGACCATCATTGAAACTGCAGGCTGTGTAGCAGAGTACTTCAAGAAGAAAGACCTTTCAACGAATGAGAATGAAGATGAAGAAAGTAACGTGAAGTTGCAAGGATTCAAATGTGTGCTAAACTCTAAGGGAACAGAGGAATCCATGGTAACTTAACATATCATCTATGGGGATAAAACAAAAGTCCATTGCCTTCTTGTTTCGCAGCCGCTTATTCGCCATTCGGCTTCTTTTTTTTTTGATCTTTCAGGCGAATCTAGCCAGATGGGAACCTGCACATGGAAGCTTTAACTTCCGGCATCCATGGAAGTTGTACGTAAAGATAGGTGCTGCTATGCGCAGATGTGCTTATTGCCTTGAGAATCTCAGTATCTGCATCAACTATGAAACAGAGGTAACCTTTTATACTTCAACACAGTTTTGAAGGAATTGGCTTTTAGAGGTTGTGAAACTAAAACTAAGTGTCTTCTTCTTGTTTTACAGGCACCAGACCAAGTCAAGAAGCATTTCGGAGAAGCTTGTATGAAACTAAGCTCAGCTTCTTCAAAAATCTTAAGAGAATTAGCGGATATGATGAAGAAGACGAGAAAATCTTCGAAGATGGATTTCCTGGTGTTTGATATGAACTCAGCAGTACAAGAGCTTCAAGAAACGTTGAAAACTGTTCCAATTGAAACCAACAAACCTGGAGAAGAAGAAGTTCCATCTAAAGAGGACGACAACGAAGGAGATTGTAGTGAAGACAGCACCATGTCGATGAGCCTACATGATGTCCTTCCGGTTGCCACTTTGGTTACGTTGTTAATCGAAAACGCAGCTCGAATTCAAACAACCATTGAAGCAGTAGAAGAACTGGCAAATCTTGCAGATTTCGAACAAGATTCAAAAAAGAAAACCGGAGACAGCAACACTAAACAACCACCAATAAGTTCCTAAAATCACTTTTACTTGCACATGAAGATTTTTAACTGGAGTTTTCATGTATATATAAGCCTTTTAGATGTTTTCTCCGGCATGGTTTTAAGGCCAAAAAGCTAGTTGTAGAAATCAATCTTGATATTAATGGAATCCACAATGAATCTACAGAATCCTTATAGTTATGCCATAGCAAAGAAGAAATGAGATCAAAGGGAAAACAAGATCATAACTGAAAACATTGGCCAGTCTTATGTACTTATCCATGACTGTGTCAACCTGGAAATGCAGGAACCGAAAGCTTTCACCTTTTCTTGAGGGCTTTGATGCCGAGGTTTAGACCCAAATCTTCAACGGGAACCTTGATGACGTCGCTTCTAACACCGATATCAGTAGCATACCTGCTCATACAATACATGCCAGCAGTGACTGTTGCTACACCAACAGGATTTGGAATCAACAATGTGAGAGGCGAAGAGAGGAGTGCAGCGAGAGGAGCGCCGAGAATGGAACTGGCTTGACCGCTTCTTCCAACACCGTTCTTGTCGAGGATGAGCAGTCCCGTCTTGCAGTAGAGAGCAAAGTCTTCGCAGTTGTTTTGGAAGATGTCGTAGTTGCCAAATCCGTTTTGGAGAAGGTGCATTGCTCTGTGGATCACTGTTTGAAGAGGGTCAGATGGAGCAGTTGTGCAGGTGCCACCGCGGAGTCTGGTGAGGAAGATGGATGAGCTGACTCCGTATTCGAAACGGTAGAGAGAGCCGTTCTTGAGGAAACAGTCAAGGCAAGATAGTACTACTCCGCTCTTTGGTTGCTTGAATCCACAGTCAGGATATGTAGGGCAAGGAGCTTCTGAAGAATCACCAGAAGACGAAGAGGAAGAAGGAGAACTCTCAGGTTTGAAATGAACGACCTTGCAACCACCGACAAATACGCCTGCAGATGTGGAAAATTCAGAAGAATCTTCAGGTGAAATGTCAACAGAAACAATCAAAAACTATTTGGTACCACCATTGACTTATACAAGGGGAAATCAATATCACAATATCAATAAAGTCGATAACTTTTTTTTTTTTTTTAACTTTGGCAAGAGGAAGATGTCAATTTCACCGATTACAGCTCTGCATTATATGAATGGACAAGACGAATTAAGATGATTTTGAAAAAATCAAAGAGTCAAATAGAAACCAAACGACAGGGAAAAAAGAAACCTAAACAGTCGCGAAGAGAAGACCCAAATTGAGGAAAAACTCTGGATGATTCACACAAATGCATCAAAAAGCCAATTGCTGATGCAATCAAACGAAATCCAAGTACCGTGGTGAGAATAAGCGAAGACTGCTCTGTAAGTGTAGATGTGATCTCCTCGTTTAAGCTCGTCTCTCTCAACCTTATTCGTAAGCACACCCATTGCTTCTTTACTTCTCTTCTCGTCTCTCTCTCTCTCTCTCTCCCCACTTTCGTCTCAAAAAGCTTTCTTTCTTTCTCCTTTGCCCCTGCAGAGTGTAGAGGAGATTCTGACGTCAGCGGCGGAGATTTTGATTGGGCGATCAAACCGGAGCTGTTGAGCTTAACCCGTTACGGAATCGTTTTGACGGCGTTAACTGTTTAGTGACGATGATCGCTTACAGGGGTAATATTGTAAATTTCAGTATGCGTGTGGAATCACCGTGCGCGGCTTTTGTGAAGACGACGCCGTTCAGAGTTTCTCTTAACATTGGACGCTGATTGGGCTTACGAACTACGTTATACGGCCCAATAATCACTTGACTCATTATTTATTGCCCATTTAGTTTTGAATTTTTTTGCAGGTTGTTTGTTTGTCAACCTATAATTGCATACCCATCACAGACTAACATTAATGCCTATGCATATCAAATATATCAATCGTCTGTTAGGAATATAAACCGATGGGGTTTATTTTATATAATCAATAATTGCAAACTTTAAAAATAATTAAGCTGTTTGGTTAACGAGTTTTTAAATGATGTTGTTACTCTAAAGTCTAAACAATATACAAATCAAATTAAACGTAGTGGAGCTAGAGCAGGCTATAAATAATGGGAGAAACTTCCAGGAACCTCGCTTTTGTTGTAACCAACGATTATTTATCTAAAATCGGATATCCGAATCATTAATATGGCTAAACTGACAAGCCACAGATCTTCTTACAGCACACTTGCACTGACAGATGTTTATTGAGAAAAATAAATACTCATTATAAACAGTAAAGAACTTTTAGAGTTTTTTTTCATTGGTTAATTAAAGTCTTAAACCGTTGACTTTGCTTTTTCTGTAATAAAAAAAAAAACTAACGTATACTATTGGAATATCCATCATCACGCTCTCCAAGAGGAAGAGAAAGTCAAACACGTAATAACGGTTGAAAACGAAGGGTCATATGGTCATTTCAGAATGAGTTATGGTAACGTTCCGTTTTCTTTTTGAACAGCGAATCCGATGGGACCACACCACCACTTATACCAAACCTTCGCTTTTCTGAAAAGCAAACCACAAACACAGAAGAAGAAAGCAATATATTCAAACCACGACTTGTCCAAATCAATATTTTTCGAAAAATTATTTTGTTTCCTTTTTTTGCCTTGCTACTGGTAGAACAGGAATCGAAACTGGGAATAAAAATTATCCTTCTTTATAAAATTCTTGGGTCTTCTGCTTTGTCTCCAAGCAAACTTTTTAGTCAAAAATCACATTTACTTTTGATGGAGTATTTGAAATTTCAATGACCAAAGCTATTCCTGGAATTTAGGTAAGAGTACTCTGTTTTGGGATTCGTACATGCGTTGTCTCCCTCACTCTCACTCAGTTCTTGTTTCTGCTTTCTGGGTTTGTATGATTCTCGCTATTTGACAGATCTCGATTACTCGATTATCTTCTGTTTTATATATCTCTGAAAAAACCGCACCTTTATTTGTTTTTTAACTGAAAATTTTGTTGATTGGAACTTTCTGCAGGGATTTGATAAACGGTTTCACAAAAAGGAAAAGAAAAACAGTTTTGGAGTGTTAATGGAGGAAGAGAAGTCGTTCTCGGCGTGGTCGTGGTCCGTTGACCAATGTCTGAAAGAGTACAACACAACACTAGACAAGGGTTTAACCAGCGAAGATGTCCAAATCCGCCGTCAAAAACACGGTTACAACGAGCTCGCGAAGGAGAAAGGCAAACCTTTATGGCATCTCGTATTGGAACAATTCGACGATACCCTTGTGAAGATCCTTCTCGGCGCAGCGTTTATCTCTTTCGTTTTAGCATTTTTAGGTGAAAGCGAAGACAAAAATGGCTCAGGTTCAGGTTCCGGGTTCGAGGCCTTTGTGGAGCCGTTTGTGATAGTTTTAATCCTGATATTAAACGCTGTGGTTGGTGTGTGGCAAGAGAGCAATGCAGAGAAAGCTCTCGAGGCTCTTAAAGAGATGCAATGCGAATCGGCAAAGGTCTTAAGAGATGGAGCTCTGTTGCCTAATTTGCCTGCAAGAGAGCTTGTTCCAGGGGATGTAGTGGAGCTACATGTAGGAGATAAAGTCCCTGCAGATATGAGAGTCTCCGGTTTAAAAACATCGACTTTAAGAGTCGAGCAAAGCTCGTTAACCGGTGAAGCAATGCCGGTTTTGAAAGGAGCCAATCTCGTTGTTCCTGATGATTGCGAATTGCAAGGGAAAGAGAATATGGTATTCGCTGGAACGACGGTTGCTAACGGAAGCTGCGTTTGCGTCGTGACGAGCATCGGTATGGATACGGAGATCGGGAAGATACAGAGGCAGATTCACGAGGCGTCGCTTGAAGAGAGCGAGACGCCGTTGAAGAAGAAGCTAGATGAGTTTGGGAATAGATTGACTACAGCTATCTGCGTCGTCTGTGTTCTTGTGTGGATGATTAACTACAAGAACTTCGTTTCTTGGGACGTTGTGGATGGTTACAAGCCTGTGAACATCAGGTTCTCGTTCGAGAAATGCACTTACTACTTCAAAATTGCGGTCGCTCTCGCCGTGGCTGCGATTCCCGAGGGCTTACCCGCGGTTATCACGACGTGTTTGGCTCTAGGGACGAGGAAAATGGCGCAGAAGAACGCTATAGTGAGGAAGCTTCCGAGTGTGGAGACACTTGGCTGCACAACTGTGATCTGTTCAGACAAAACCGGGACTTTAACAACGAACCAGATGTCTGCAACCGAGTTCTTCACTCTAGGCGGTAAAACGACGATTACTCGAGTGTTTTCGGTTGATGGTACGACTTATGATCCTAAAGACGGTGGGATTGTGGATTGGGGATGTTACAATATGGACGCTAACTTGCAAGCTGTTGCTGAGATATGTTCGATTTGTAATGACGCTGGAGTGTTTTATGAAGGGAAGTTGTTTAGAGCAACTGGTTTGCCTACAGAAGCAGCCTTGAAGGTTCTTGTTGAGAAGATGGGTCTCCCGGAGAACAAGAACGGTGAGATTATCCAAGAAGCTTCAAACTTTTCAGACAACAATGGTCGCTCTGTGAAGCTAGGTATGTTTCAGAACGTTTTCAACACTGTTTACATTGTCTGATTCATTTGATTGATCTTTTCTTTCCATTTGTTACTGCTGCATCAGCTTGTTGCGATTGGTGGAACAAAAGATCGAAAAAGGTAGCGACTTTGGAGTTTGATCGTGTCCGTAAGTCAATGAGTGTTATCGTTTGCGAACCGAACGGACAAAACCGGCTTCTCGTTAAGGGTGCAGCTGAGAGCATACTTGAGAGAAGTACATACACACAGCTTGCTGATGGATCTCTTGTGGCTTTAGATGAAGCTTGTAGAGAAGTGATCCTCAAGAAACATTCTGAAATGACTTCAAAAGGGTTAAGATGTTTAGGGTTAGCTTACAAAGACGAATTAGGAGAGTTTTCGGATTACTCTTCCGAAGAACATCCTTCACACAAGAAGCTTTTAGATCCTTCTTGCTACTCAAGCATCGAAACAAACCTAATCTTCGTCGGAGTCGTTGGTCTCAGAGATCCTCCGCGTGAAGAAGTTGGAAAAGCGATTGAAGATTGCAGAGAAGCTGGAATCAGAGTGATGGTGATAACTGGAGATAATAAATCAACAGCTGAGGCTATTTGCTGTGAGATTAGATTGTTTTCTGAAGAAGATGATCTTTCGGAGAGTAGCTTCACCGGTAGAGAGTTTATGTCTCTTCCTGCTTCAAGGAGAATCGAAATTCTGTCGAAACCTGGAGGGAAAGTGTTCTCAAGAGCTGAGCCAAGGCATAAGCAAGAAATCGTTAGGATGCTTAAGGAAATGGGAGAAATCGTTGCGATGACAGGTGATGGTGTGAATGATGCTCCTGCTTTGAAACTAGCTGACATTGGAATCGCCATGGGAATCACTGGTACAGAGGTAAAGAAAAACTGAACTAACTTAACTGTCAAAACACTACCTTCAAGAATCGCAAACTCACCCCTAAACTTTTATTTGGTGCATTTTAACCCCTTTAATTGTTTTATCTAAAATTACATGTGCAGGTTGCAAAAGAAGCTTCGGATATGGTTCTTGCGGATGATAATTTCAGTACCATTGTCTCGGCTGTAGCAGAAGGTCGGTCCATTTACAACAACATGAAAGCTTTTATCAGGTAAAGAAAAAAAAAAAGGCTTACATGAATACATTTTCTTCTTCTATACGTAATTTTACTGATCTTGTATAATTCCATTTGAAGGTATATGATATCATCAAACGTTGGAGAAGTAATCTCAATCTTCTTAACCGCGGCATTAGGAATACCGGAATGTATGATTCCGGTTCAGCTTCTTTGGGTTAATCTTGTGACCGATGGTCCTCCAGCTACAGCGTTAGGGTTTAATCCAGCTGATATTGATATCATGAAGAAACCGCCTCGCAAAAGCGACGATAGCCTCATCGATTCGTGGGTTCTTGTTCGATATCTTGTGATTGGTTCTTATGTTGGAGTTGCCACTGTTGGCATCTTTGTCTTGTGGTACACGCAAGCTTCCTTTCTAGGGATTAGCCTGATCACAGACGGGCACACATTGGTGAGCTTTAATCAGCTTCAGAATTGGTCTGAATGTTCTTCTTGGGGATCGAATTTCACGGCGACTCCTTACACAGTCTCTGGCGGGTTAAGGACGGTCTCGTTTGAGAACAATCCTTGTGATTACTTCACTCTAGGGAAAGTCAAGCCGATGACTTTGTCCCTCTCTGTTCTTGTTGCGATTGAGATGTTTAACTCGTTGAACGCTTTGTCTGAAGACAACAGTCTCTTGACAATGCCACCGTGGAGAAACCCTTGGCTTCTTGTGGCTATGACTGTCTCCTTTGGGCTTCACTGTGTCATTCTCTATGTTCCTTTCTTGGCTAATGTGTTTGGGATTGTGCCTTTGAGTTTCAGGGAATGGTTTGTGGTTATACTTGTTTCTTTCCCTGTGATTCTTATCGATGAAGCTCTTAAGTTGATTGGGAGATGCAGAAGAAGAAGAAGCAAGAAGAAGAAGATCAAGACAATGTAAAACTCTAATGATCACAAAAGACAGTAACCTTTGTTTTTTTTTATTCTTTCTGAAAAAAGTAAACTTTAGATTTAACGTAATATCTTTGACAATCTTTAGTTTTCTTCAACAAAACCAGACAAACAATTCATTACAGATTCTCTTATCAAATTTCCATTAAAATTTAAAACCGTAACCTTTTGTGGAAAATATGCAAACTTTTGGAGATATAATCTCTATTACAATCTTTTGTCGAATTTAAGAAACCCAGACAAGTTTTGTTGTACCAACAACGACTAAGTCATTACAGATTCTCTCAAACTCCATTAAAACTTGAAACAGAATCCCTGATTTACCTCTTGTAATCAACATCTTGACCAAGCCTTTCAAGTGTTTACCAAATTTACCTCTCTCAACGACGTCACTGACTAAGACCTTGTTGTTGTTCCTCTCCTTTTCTTCACGCACAAGAAACTCCAACAATCTTCTGACGTCTTCTCGAGTCCGACCAAGACAATTCTTCGATTGACAAACGCTAACGAGCGCCGCAGCAAATCCCGAGGCCGCTTTCTCGTGTGTCGAAGGAGACGGAGACAGAGGAGGAGCTCTCGAGGGTTTTGCGTGCGGAAGAGGAAACGAGATTCCACGGGGGAAATTAGTGGTTTTGTTGTGGGAGTATGAAGATGATGTTGGTTTTGAAAGATTGGCAGACGCAGAAGAAGCGGTTGCGTTTACGGTGGCTTTGAACCGGTGGGCGATGGATCTAATCGGTGGCTGCGGCGGTGGAGGGAGAGAAGGGAGATTGAAGGATGAAACGGATGCTGAGAGAGTATCCATGGAAGACGATGAGACGATGAGACGAATTTTCAGACCGTTTAGATATTATCCACCAGAGTCGGAAATGAATAATTTATGCACTTTGTTGGAAAAAAAAAAAGGAAATATTTGGGCCTCACATACATATAGATATTGGTCAATATATCGCTTTATACTACAATTCATAAGCCCAGATATTAAATATACTATTCATAAGCCCAGAAATTGGTCAACAGCAGCGACTAATTCATTACAGATTCTCTCAATCTAATCTGATCTGAAGTCTGAACACGTGATTTGTGAAAAGGTGAAAAAGAAGTGAATCCAATACTTAACTTTCTGTTTGTGATATACTTAGTGTCAATAAGGTCTGTTTCGTGTAGCCTAAACTTGTCTGCTCCTAGTGCTATTACTACTCCTACCTATTATTATAAGCAATAAATCTACATCATTCAACAACCAAAGATATAGTAGCACTTGAAAGAATTATGTTTAATAATCGACATTCTCGTCGGAGATTCCGGCTAGGAAACTTGGCTAAGCTTGTCCAATTACGGCAAAATGTCCCTCGCCAACCACCGCAAGCGTCACCAAAGGATGCTCAAGATATTTTGGTACAATCGCCACCACAGTCACCGGCATTTCAGCCACAACCACAGTCACCTTCACTTGAGCCGCCTCCAAATCAATTTCCATCACCATCAACAACACTCCCTCAATCTTTTTCACATAGCCCGTCTTCGCCACGTGTAATGCCAGAACCCAAGGCATCACCATCATTACCGCAGACACCTCCTTCATCTCTGCCGTCTCCAATTCAATTTTCATCACCGATGCCTTTACCATCAACACTTCCACCGCCACTAGTGCCACCAAAATCAAAAGAAGAGCCTCATTCACCACCACCGATGTCGAAACCGCCTCCCAAATCATATGAATCTCAGGCGCCACCTCTAACATCTCCACCACTGACACCAGAAGAGAAAAAGCCACCGTCCCCTGCTGAATCAATTGATGAAACTCGGTTCCGATCACAGCCTCCCTCGAAAGCTCCTCCACCGTCATCGTCAGAATCTGGTGAATCTCAGCCGCTTTTACCACCACCAGAAGTCAACACTCCACCGTCAACGCTAAAACCTTATGCAGAATCCATTGATGAAACTCCGTTCCGATCACTGTCTCCGTCGAAAGCGTCGCCACATTCATTTTCAGAATCGGTTGAATCTAAACCGCTCTTGCCGTCAACTTTAAACCCTACTAAAGAATCCAATCCACAATCGCCTACACTGTCTAAATCTATTGAAGAAACACGATTTCGATCATTGTATCCGTCGCAAACATCACCACCGTCATTGTCAGAATCTCAGCTGCCAGAAACCAAAATTCCACCATCTCCGCCGTTAACGCTAAACGCTACGGAAGAATCACATTCCCAATCGCCCCCACCACTTGTGCAGCATACATCCATTGATCAAACTCGGTCCCAGTCACCACAATCAAAACCATTTGAACAACCTCAATCAACACCGCCATTCCCAGAATCTGGTCAACAATCCAGATCTCAGACACACTTATCACCACCACCACTACCATCATTATCATCAACATCATCGCCGAAAGCTACGGAAATTTTCAAATCTCAATCACCTATGCTACTACCATCGGAGTCTCTGACAACCGCACCGCCGCCGTCTCCTCCAAAATCACCACTCAAATCCCAAATCATCCCCTCGCCTAAACCGTCGTTACCCCAAATTAAACCTAACCCAATCGAATCTCATTCTCCGAAACCCACAAACACGAAATCTCACACTTCACAGGATCATAACAAGGATCTAAATGGCAATCCAGAAAAACAAGACCCCAAGCTCATGAAGATTAGCAGGAAAGTCAACGAAAACAGGGAAATTTGGCCAAAGAAAACAAATCCGGCGCCGATGATGATGATGATGATGTTCGTTAACAGTAACGTCCAAGGGATCAATATGTCTCTCTCCCTAGATTCATCTTCCATCGATCATGAGCCAGGCGTCCATTTGACGATCGATTATGAATCCAAGTTGTGATTTTTCTTCGACAACACCGTTTTAATAGCATGTTTGAGAATTCTGAATCGGATTACAAACTAAATAAAACAAAATCTTATAATTATATACTATTTTCCTTTTCGCAAATTTGGCGCCATACGAAAACAAGGAACAAAGATGGGCTTCGTGTTTAGACATAGACTGCGCCGATCTATAAAAATTGGAGTTAGCCCATTAAAACTGGCCTTTTTAAAACTTTTTCTCATCATAGTTTAATTTAAGGTTAAATCTTTTGTGAAGAACTGTATATATTAATTCATAATGATTTCGAAATCTTCATTTCGGTTCTTAATAAAAAAATATACATATATTTGGTAGAACCGGAACATTTAAGCAAAAGTAAGGAGAAAATGAATGTTTTTCACCTTTTTTGCTGGCGAATGTTTTGTTTTTTTACATTGGTTGACGAATGTTTCTTAGATCACATAAAATCAAGTATGATTATTCTTATAGATAACGATATGTAGATTGAAAAATATGCTATTGGCTATTGCTTTGTTAGGTACCATTCGTATAAATGTAATTGTACCGTAGATTGAAGAAGGTGATATTGCTTTTGTGACTTGTCCTTGTTGACCATGAGACAGAAATAGCGCATTTATAACTCATACCGCATTTATAACTCATACCTTGCCAGCTCAATATATATATGAATTCTAGTGTTAACGGTTTACAGTATATGAATTCTATTTGCACATAAATATTTTTAACAAAAACAAATTTAGACTTCAAAATATATGGAAATTGTTCTATTCTGCTTTGGATCCTCTAGGAATTAGCAGTTTAGTCCCTTCCGCTAATTAGCACTCATGTCTGCATTTAAAATTTTAAAACTTTTCAGCAACTTTATATTTTTGAAACACTGACGACAAAAAAAGAGAGAAAAAAAAGCATTGATTATTATACAATTATATCAAAAGAATCAAGTATTTCTTGTATATTTTGATCTTCTATAAATACACAGCTGTTGGTCAAACTAGTAGAGTGAATATGTTAAACGAAAAGTCAAATCAGAATACAGATTCCCATGGAGTACACAGTTCACTTTTAAATAAACGAAAATTCTAAGATTTTCATTTAAATATAAGAAGCTGGAATTAAACATAAAAGTTTCAAAATCCTCCTAGCCTCATTTTTATTCAGTAAAAATAAAAGAGGCCCTCTGTTTGAAGAAACTTTGCTGAAGAAATGTATTACAAAAGTTGGCTTCATAGGTAAATATATCAGAATATAATTGAATTTACTTGTACTACATTTTTTTTTTGGTTAAATACTTGCGTTGTACAATTGCAACGGTACAAATACTTAATCTAGCCTCCTAAGGAGCTGGATGGCATAAGCTGAAGAGCATAGAGACAAACATGCCTCAAAACTTGACAGCACCCTTTGTTGTATTTATTATACTTCCCTAATTACAATGTGACTAAAATTGAAGTCGTCGCCAGACTATGACTATCTGCATGCTTACACGTCTGTATTTATTTCAAAATAGTTTTACACTTTTACAGTTTTACTACTACTCACTCAGTAGTTAATAGTAGTAACATTGATTTCTTCAAAAAAAAAATACTTTGAAATATTGGACTATTAAAATTAAACTAAAACTATTGGGAACATGAACATCTATGGTTGGCGTGAAGTCCCAAGTGAAAAATACCCCATGCCATAAAGAAACAGGAGTAATGTCTTCGCGTTGAATATCTTCTCCACTAATACTTCCAATTAGCTTCGACCTGATCTACAAATTGTCACATAATGAGTATTTGTGCGCATAGATTCATGATGTGTAATTATTAAACTATCAAATAGACTATTCATAAGATATATTCGAGTTTGTGGGATTCTCTTGGACAAAATAAATATAACACATAATTATTTGCGAACTTTTCCGAAAACGAACATGGTGTCCATATTATCAATTTCATTATGTAGGTATTATCATATTGCTCAGTGCAAATGACTATGTCTTAGTAATGTCTGGTGTATATGCTATGTCAATTCAAGTTGATTAATGGTTAAACAGATACATGTTCAAAAAATTAATGAAATATAGCTAAAACCTCTTAAAATTTCTTCGTCTCATACCAAGAAACAAAATATCAGAATTAGGTTACAAAATATACAAAATGAAAATGTAGGAAAACAAAGAAATTATATATTAATTTAGTAAATTTTAATAAATTTTCACAAAAGTATATGTTGGAATTCACCTAACCGGATGAATTGAATTTAAGTAACGACAACAGTATATTATACATACTCTTTCCGTTTTATAATAAGTGTCGTTTTAAACTTATTTTTTTGTTTTAAAATAAGTATCGTTTTAGTCTTCTAATGCATAATTATATAAGTATAAATTTTCAGTTTTAGCCTCATTCATCTAATCAATTAACAAAGGAATTAAATTATTTAGTGTATTAATTAAGGGTATTGTTGAAATTTTAATATGTTTTCTTAAAATATATGTAAAAACCTTAAACGACACTTGTTATGCGAGTATGTTTTAGCTTAGTAAAATTTTATTATCAGAAATCTTTGTTTGTCATACTTGCAAAATCTAAATTTGTAATTCAAAATTGATGCGATGTTATTAAACGGTACGGTGTATTTTTATTATTAAAACAGCATTTAAAATTCAAATCAAATATTTTTTATGTGTTTTTTTTTTGACCAAAGGCATTCATATTTAAAGCATGAGAAAAAAAAGAAATTACAAGCTTATGTCATAAGCTATAGTTTGTTAGAGCGAAGCCCAATTTAACATAAACCAACATAGTAAAAGATCATAATAAAACAGCCCATCAGTGAAATAGCCCAAATCAAGGAAGAAAGAGAATTATGTTGCAGTCTTTTCGTGAAGAACGAAGATGAAGCACCAATGATGAAAACAAAGATCTGACTTAAGCAGCGTTGCTAATGCGTTGCTAATGCCTTGCAGATTCCGTCGAGAGCCATAGTTGAAGAAGTTTGGAAGCAAGAACTGATTTTTTATGTGTTTTGAAACGTGCATAACTGATAAAGTGGGAACTTGGCAGTGTATAAGAAGTAAAACAAAAATAAATATGTTTTCGACAATACAACTGGTCATCCTCATCCTCATCCTCAATTTATCCAACTACTACTCTGACGACTTTCTCTTGCCTTCTTTATTTCTCTCAATTGCTTATAGATTATTTTCAACCAGTAATATATTTTTATTTGTTTGTTTATTTTTTCTGAATATACTCTTAACTCAATGAAGAACGGTTATGGTACGATCGAGATCTATATACATATGTTTCATTATCAATAATTAGCTAGTCACAACAAAATTGAAATGATTTATGATTATATACCGAAAACGTACTAAACATAACCATCAATATTAAGCATATGTGTATCTGTAATTAACTTGACTAATATACCAGTGTATGAATTCGTTATTTATCTTCTGAAAAAGAACAAGCAAAGAATGAATTAAGTAGTTAAATAAAAGACTACTAATAATATATAGTGTTAATTAGCTGTGGAATTTGAATAATATAGAGTTGGATTTTAATTTCTTCCCATCATATGCTAAATTTCCAATTAAACAATGTCCCCGCGAACTAATTAATTACATCGATATTTGAATATAAATAAATTAATACAAAGAGTTTTTTTAAAGGCAAGCTAGCTAGGGTTTTTGGAATGACGCTGTTTTTAGTTTCTTTAAAGCCCATCTCCTCCTCATCATTCCCTCATCATAACACCATCATTCATCTCTCTCTCTCTCTTTCTCTCTCTCTACAAATATAGCTTTTCTAAGAATATGAATTATTGTTATTGTGATTATGAAGAGGCTATTTCCGTTGAGGGGAATGTTGTTTGGATCGAGGATATCATTTTATCCATACACATAATATCATAATTGTGATAAGATAGTTGTATGTTATCCATGGAACCCTCGGACCAGGCTTCATTCCTCTCAACATGTTATTGCCTACATTAATCACCTGAAAAACTACAAAACTAACTTTAGACTATTTTCGGTTTGTCTATGCGTAGGAACTATATTGTCTCTAGCTCTCTTTTTCTTTTACAGAACTAAATTTAGCTTACTATGCAGATTGATACAATGATAATAATCATTCTTCTTTCATTGTTTGTATGTACGTGTCTTACATAGTTACACTGTATCCGTCTATTGCTTCCCTTTTTTTGTTTGTTGAAATACAAACCCTTCTTATTTTTTTAAAATATACATACATATATATATATATATTTTTATTATATCTTACAATTTCAGGTGATTAGATAATCGCATATACGTATTTACAATATTATATTGCCAGTTTACATCTATCTATCTATACTATACATATACGCATCTCTGTACGGGTAAAGCCGTCACAAAAACAACAAAAAACTAACTATAATTAAGAGGTTTTTTTCTGAAACAAAGAGTTAATTAGGTGAACAACCGAATTTCATAATTGAGAACAAAAAATTTTCAACCAACTTTAGATGTAGAAGTTCATAATGGATATATTGGCTTAGGTGAGAAGACAATTGGTTAACTGAGTTATATGTGGGTTTAAAGAAAATCACATGTTATTTGATATACTCGTTAAATGAAGCGTGATTAGATAATCGCAAAATCACGCCAAAATATTAACGTCGTTCCAATACTGCGAAATCCAGGTTCGAAAGTCTATGTGAGCGAATATTACAACATCGTAACAGCTCAATCTTGCAAATATCGAAACCATATTTCAGAATAGCGAGTTTACATTAAAGAATTCGTGAAGACGTCTCTTGCACATCCATTTATAGATCTAGAGTATTCAAGTGCATGTTGTTGAATATTGCTGCACATGCCAAGTTTTATGGGTTGTTAGCAAAGTCGGTCTAATTATTAGCATTTTAAAAAACTTCTACTGGTATTAGCTCTATAAATCAATATAAATATATCAAATACTTTTCAAATATCAAATAATCTTGTTTTGATATAATGATAAATTATTTTTGTTTATATAAATCTATCAATATGTTATAGTTGTTCTAAAAGTTGAAATAATAAACAAGCAATTCAGTATAAAAATTAACAAATCTGAGCAAAAAAAAAAACTATTTTTTTAAGCAAAACATAAGCAAAAATTAATTCAAAAAATATCAGTTTAAATTTGAAAATAATATCAAATGAATGATTCTCAATTCAGTGAATCTCATAATGAACCACCGAGCAAGACCTAGTCATCAGTAATTATATGAGCTAAATTATATGAAGAAAAAAATACAATAAAACCTGCAAATCCAATAAATTATATGTTGAACCCAATCATAAATTATTATAATAGTCTGTGACACACAGAAAATTATTATGTTAGTTTGACAACGTAATGTTTGATAAAATTACAAAATCCCACAAACAAAAGGTGTATTTTGATCAATTCTGCCTAAAATTGTTTTTTTTTTTTTTTTTTTTTTGCCGACTATACAATTATATATGTCACTTAATTATTCACGTAAACAAGTTTGATGTGATAGTACTTCAATTTTTTGTCGACAACATGCGCTTGATCCTACCTATCCTACTACAATCTAACCAAATGGATCAAGCCTCACTTATCCAAATGAAGAAAGATGAGGAGCATAATGGACCCTCGTCAATAAGTAAAGTACCCTTTCAAATCCGCTTTTCAAATCGCTCAACTCACTCGGCAACACTGAACTAAATTTAGATTGAATATTACAATTAACCTAAATGTAATGTGACAACGCTGAACTATAGCGATTTTTTATTAAAATTAAACATGGTTCACGGGAAATTGATACTTTTGACTATGCATGGGGAAAAATATTAAAAAGAGATTGAAAAGTCTTTCGTCTGTTTTGCTTTGTCAAAGTGTTTTATCTTCATGTCACACCTTTTCCTAGTATTTATTGAGATGTGATATCTTCTCTTAATAATTTAATCGCGACTTCCTGCGTAACATTAATGCCCATGTGCTCATCGGATGTTGTTCTGAAGCAAAAAATAATTGTGTATGTGTGCGTTTTTTTTTTTTATATAAAAATGAATTGTGTTGCACATCGACTAACGTAAATGTCAGAATTTTAGGTTTTTGAAAACAAGTATTATATGATCTGATTCAGTAGTGTATGGATTAGCTGGGTTCAAACGTTATGCAGTGATGATATATATAAACAAAAAAACAAAAAAGTTATCCTTGATTTCTATCACATTGACTGCTTTTGCATTTTCGAATATTTACTTTGGTTAAAGTCAAATGTAATTTTTTAGTTTTTTAACCCTCTGACCAAAAAAATAGTTTGTAACCTTACACCATTAAACTAATATTTTCTTCCCTATTTTTGGCAATTTCAAAAACGAATTCGCCGAAACATAAAAAACTATTTAAATTGCCTCATGGGAAAAAGAAAGAAGGAAAAAAAAAAACAAAAGGGGTCAATATAGCGTGAGTAATAGCCCAAACGAGCCTCTTATGTTAAACTATTTGGGCCTTCGTTTTACGGCCCATTTTATTTCGCTGGACAAGCGAACAATAACATTTTTTTCTTTTTGTAAATAAAGCTTTACTTTTAGCAAAATAATATATTTTATTTCAAGTGGGAATTTACCTTTATAATTAACATCATTATAATATTCTCCGCTAGATATTCCAACAATCTATGAGGTTGTGGCTTCTTTAAGTTTTGTACTTTGTACAATGCTACGTACTTCCAAGTTCCAAGTTCCAAGTTCCATGTGTCAATTAAAAAAAAAAGTCTCCTTACCTTCTTTATATATTAAGAAAAGCAATATTGCAATTGACACCGCCAATTTCATTGGAATTTTAACTTTTCCTATATGTGTTATCATATTATTGGTTCCATTTGAGATTTATTAGCAGAAACTGATATATACCAACAAAAAACAAAGTCGTGTGAAAGCCAGCATGTATAAGATTCCAAATATGAAAATCAAACGCTAGCTTTTGACTTTTTTTTTAATCAATACGAAACTCTTTTAAATTGAAATGAAAATAGAAAAGATGACCCACCAATCCACTTTTCGCCGGTTTACCCGAATCTAATTTTTCCTACCACTAAACCACCACTTTATTTATTTTTGTTCCTTGTCTAATGCGTCAATTGATATCTCTTTGGAATATAATTAAATTATAAATTATTTTTTGATTTTTCATACACGAACAGAAATTTACTTAATATATTAAGAAAATGTCATTTCGCTAAAAAACAAACTATTCAACCACTCGACTACCAATTGTTTGCGATATTAAGATCGTAACATTTTAAAGGACATCGAAATTTATATTCAAATGTAACCTTGTAACATTTTCCCTACTTTGTTTCTTGGTAATATTAGATAAATATACACGTATACAATCGGAGTAGTAGATGCGCATATAGTAGTATTGTACTTACAAGACGATTATGAAGTGTCATAATCTCCGTTAATCCAGGGTTTGGCTGGATTATCTTATAAGTTTTGATGATGACAAAAGGAGAAAAGAAAGAAAATTATAAAGTACCAATTAAGTAATAACATACATATAGGATTAGGTTCAAGTTTTTTTTTTTTTTTTGGTGCTTAGTTTTCAAGTAAAATATATTCGACATACATATATTCTTTCAATTATATCATTACGACTCAAATTCGGCACAAAAGCAAATTATGCGCTCCATCTTTGCTATATATACAAGAAACATCAACTTCTCTTTTAAAACAATCTTCTTCGAAACAAATGAAAAACATACAACCTTTTCTTCACCGTCCATCTCTTACAATCTTCCAAGAACCCCGGCCATTTTCCTTTACTGTCTAGGGAAAACAAAAACCCATTTTCTGGGAAAAAAAAATCAGCATGGGAGAGACAGAAACCATGGAGACAAACTAAAACCATTTTAGTTATTATCTATACTGTCTTTACTAATTTTCATCCAATGGGTAACGGAGAAAAACTCATGAACCACTGGAGCTTCCATATCCCACGTCTCCATCATTATCATCATCAACAACAACGCAATCATGAGCATGATCATGAAAAGGTACCAAAAGGGTGTTTGGCAGTGAAGGTAGGACACGGAGAAGAGCAAGAGAGATTTGTGATTCCCGTTCTGTATTTTAATCATCCTCTGTTCGGGCAACTCTTGAAAGAGGCTGAAGATGAGTTTGGATTTGCTCAAAAAGGGACAATCACGATCCCTTGTCACGTCGAAGAGTTTAGGTACGTTCGAGGATTGATCGATCAAGAAAACTCTAAATCTTTCGGTAGTTTTAATACTATTGATCATCATCACCACAATCACAATCATAACCACAACCATCTCATCCGGTGTTTTAAGGTTTGATAATTTTCTTTTTGTGATGAAAATAAAATTCGTGACCTATGTAATCTTCTCATACCAATCAGACCTTGTTAAATTGGTCTCTTCCTACGTCGTCGGTACTCGAACTCATGACATTAAAAACTCTACCCTTTGGCTGGCCAGCTAGTATACCTAAGGACGCCATATGGTTTGATGATTTTGTTTTGGCATGTTTTGTTGATTGTAAATATATATCTTATCTTATTATGTGGCTTGTTGTTGTTGTTCAAGTTTATGTATCACGATGATAATTTGTAAGCTTGGCATGATCATAAAAATCATCATGTTGTGATGATATTAATCTAATATATATATTGGTTATTTTTACTCGACACACCTTCTAAGACCATTCCCAATCCATCACTATTTCTAAATTTATAATAAAGGATTTAGAAAACAGAAGTGAAATTCTCTCCAATCCACCACCGTTTATCTTTATTATTGAGTTAGAAATAGAGGTGGGTTAGAGATAATTTTAGCTCTATTTTTCAAATTATTTATTATAGATGAAAAATAGAGATATACATTATTTTGTCAATTTGAATTTTACATAGGTCTTGAAAACGCTGAAATTTGGGTCTAATCAGGTTCAGGCAAAAAAAATTTGATGATCGAAAAGAAACAACCTATAATGATATAAATAAGAAAAAACATTAATCAACAACCTGATATAATAATCTAATGTGAACCTTAAAATATACATTCATCTTCTCTAGTTCTCTTCTTGATTTTATTTCAGGTACGCATATTTGAATATTTGTATTCCCTCTATAGTTTAAGTTTTTTTCCCGTACGATTCTACAAACAAAAAGAAAAGAAAAATCATTATAATGACTTGACGAATTTTGAATGTGGAAAGAAATGGACGAGAGGCTTTGACCCTTTGTATGGCCAGAATAGCAAATGCTTTTTTCTTCGTGGATTAGAATTTAGAATCATGCATGCATAATTTGTTTATAAATGATGGGCCTATCTTGGGCTTTCGTACACATACTTCAAAAAACATATTTCAGGTCTATAAACATAGTCACTCTTGTTAAGACATTGACGGCAGTGTACAAGCAGCTCTCGTAGCTCAGTTGGTTAGAGCACCCGTTTAGTAAGCGGGAGGTCTTGAGTTCGACTCTCAACGAGAGCATGCCTTCTTCAAATTTTACATTTTTTACCCACACAACAAGCAAAAATTTACGATCGATGCTTCAAACGTGTAATCGCTACACTCCATATGCATGTGTCTATCTAGTTCAACATATTCATTCATGAGTGCTAGACTGCTAGTGCAGAATAATAAAAGGCTTATAAATTAGATAATTAGATTATGTTAAAATTATGTGATTTTTATAAAGTGAAGACGACATCAAATATTTAGTCTTTTTCATAATCGTTGGATGTAAATCCAAAATTATACTGTCTGTCTTTCATTCGAGTTGGACCAGTACTATTTTTATTTTCTTCTCATAAACGCCAAAAAAGCAAAAGAATTATTAGTTTCCACGCGACTAACATTTTCTTAAATTTACAACAAAATACTCAAAGCAGAATAATTACTGCTGATTACATTTTATTTGCTCATCAAAAATAACATGTTTATTATCTATATAATATACTTCAAGTCTTTCTTCTCTATTCGTTATAATCTTCTTCACTCACTGGTCAAAGACAATGAATAATCTCACTTTCTCTCCCTCTTTGTCTTCTTCGATGCTCTCTTTAACGCAGCAAACCCCGGCTATATTGTACTCTTCTCCGGCGGATCTACTTCAGCAAAAGCTCCGGTTTGTGGTGGAAACCTCGCCGGACCGTTGGACTTACGTCATTTTCTGGCAAAAGATGACTGATGATCATTCGGGCCGGTCTTACTTGGTTTGTGTTGATGGCCATTTCGGTGGAAACAAGAACAACAAATCCCAACAAAATGTTATTTTTTCTTTGCCTTTTACTCTTTTTTAACTAAAATATTCAAAACTTCTTGCATTATAATTATATATATAGATTTTTTATTCTACTTTTCAAATTATTTTAGTAATATAATAGAACTTTTCTCACCCTTGACTCTTTTTTCCATTGGTTTATTTCTGAAGAGTACAAATAACAGCATCGAGTGTGAGCTGACGATGGACGGTGGAGATTTGGAGTGGTTCTACGCAACATCGTTTAACGGCGGAGATGCATCGCCGAGTAAGGAGGAATGTCCCGAGAAATCTTTGGTCTGGCTAACTGGTCCCGACGAGCTCCGGTTTAGCAATTCCGAGAGGGCTAAAGAAGCCAGTTTTCACGGGGTCCACACGTTCGTCTCCATACCCATACACAATGGCTCTATCGAACTTGGTTCGTCTAACACGATTAAACAAAATTGGAGCCTTGTAAATCAGGTCCAATCGATATTCGGCTCGAGTAAACACACTAACCGAACCGGTTTTAATCCTAAACCGGCGGGATCAGATCATTCAGAAATCGGAAATCAACAATCGGACCCGGGAAGAAAACGGAGGAGGAAAATCGAGACGACGACAGAGGCGGTTACGGCGGCGAAACGTGATCTTCCGACGGGTTTTAACCACGTGGAGGCGGAGAGGCAGCGGAGAGTCAAGCTAAACCACCGGTTTTACTCTCTACGTGCCGTCGTACCAAACGTGTCACGAATGGACAAAGCGTCGCTCTTATCCGACGCCGTTTCGTACATCGAAAACCTCAAATCAAGAATCGATGATCTAGAAACGCAGATCAAGAAATTGAACACGGATAGATTAGACGACAACAGCAGCAATACGTCTCCGCCATCCGTTGACCAAGTCAACAAGAAACCTTCGGAGTCAAACATAGTCTCCGACTTCGTAGTGCAAGTGATGATCACCGGAGAGGAAGCCATGGTTAGTGTTGGGACGGAGAATGTGGACCATCCAACGTCGGCATTGATGAGTGCGTTGATGGAAATGGATTGCCGTGTAAAACACGCGAGCGCGTCGCGCATGAGTCAGATTATGGTTCAAGATGTCGTTGTTTGGGTTCCAGACGGATTAAGATCGGATAATAGGCTTTGGACCACACTTGTCCGAAAGCTAAGATCAGTTTAGTTAGTCGATGACGTAATGAATTACTATAATATTGCGTTTTTTAAATTAATGGAAGACTTTTTGGTTTAAATAAATATATTCTAACATAATTGCACTATACGGTACTGTATTTTTGAAACATAATGCATTGTTTGTGCTAAAGTAGGCATGTTGATGTTGTAGTCCTAAATATGATACATACCGTAAAATTAGTATTTACTAGTATTTGTTATAGAAAGACCAATAATGTCACACTTTCATTCATTTATGGTTTTTGTTATTTTCTTGGCATAATAGATACTGCTACAGTGTACTAGTATTATTGTTAGAAGGATTATTGTTACAAAGAATCAGCACGTGTCTAAATATATGTGAGTCTATGAGATATTGATGACAACTGTGAGTCTGACCATCACATGCGCTTCAATCCGGGTACGATATAATGTTGTTCACAATGAAAAGCTCAGCTGCCGATTATTATTTTGCTTGAATTTGAAAAGCCAGTAGCATTTTCTGGCTTCTTTTAGCTATAGTTTTTGAAAAGTTTTGGTCCCATTCTTTTCGATCAAAAACTATAATAGGAAGTAAAAATAATATTATGCTATTTTGCAATGAAAAATGTAATACTTGGAGCAAATTCTATTACAAAATAGTATAAAATGATAAATTTAGCATGGGGTCGGAGATGCTGAGACTAATTATTTGTGCGAAAATACGCACGGACACAAAGGTGATCGATATTTTATGGTTGAGTGAGTTGAATATCTCAATGGCATAGTCAATCATTTAAGAAACTCATTTGTCGTTTCTCGTTACGAAAACAAAAACAAAAAGGATCCGGAGAAAGAAGTATTTCTTCTTCAAGATGGATATTCATTCGATACCTGCGTTTGTATACATTTGGAACCAAATAAGTATTTTTGTGAGCGTATTATTTATATAAAAAGTGATCAGTGTGGTAAGAAAAAAAAAAGTTGCTGGGAAACACTATTAGAGATTGATAAATGATGAGAGTTTGTAATTGGAAGTATTTGATATACACTCATCAAAAACATAATATTAGGACCTCACTTCTGTGAAAGCTACTTTATTTTGCTGCTAAAACTTTGTGAAAACTACTTAACACCAGTAATCAGGTCCATTACGTAACTAATATTCCTTCATACTAATTATTGTGTTGGACTGTTCTTAAGTCATTGCCTTTTCATATGTACAACTATTTACGAAAAAAGAATCAGTACAATGGCAAAGAAAAAAAAAAATACAATAGTGCAATTGAAATATTGAATTGATTGTGTTCTTTTTTTATATTATTTTTCATCTGCTAATTACTATAGTGTAATAAAATGTTTAACATGTTTTCTGCGTGATAAAGTAAGCATTCTATATCCAACAACATTGACATAGGAAACATACACACCGTAGCAATTTGTATATACGCAACAAAACATTTGTAATTGTTTAGTTTTGATTTTTCAAGGTTTTGATCACATAAAATCATAGAAGTAGGATCTAAACTTGAGACATACAGTAAAAACTCTATAAACTAATATTCGATAACTTAATAAATACGATAAATTAATAAAATCTCCTGTTCTGAGTTGGGCTGGTGTAAAATATGATATAATTGGATAAAATAATAAGATAATAATATGTTTTTAAAATTCCTATGTAAAATATAGTCCCAATAATATTATAAATTAATAATTATCATATAAAAATTTATAAATATATAACTAAAACATACTAAAATATGAATTTAATGTTGTTTTCTTTTTCTAAAAGTTGAAATCATTGAAGTTCATCTCTACTTTTGCTTATTGCATCAAAAATTATTTTTTAGATGCAAAAACTTTGGAGAATGATTTTGATGAAAATGAAAGCAATGATTTTGCATATCAACGAACTTGTAATAAGTGAAAGGTTGTGAGATTCATAAAACTCACACACCAAAATGCAATATAAAAACTAAAATAAAAAAATAATTTCAAACAATATGACATGAAAAATGTAAATAATAAAGTATATATAAAAATATGGAAGAAAATAGTTGATAAAATATTTTATTGTTAAAGAAAAAAGTTAAGAAAATATACTTTTAAAGGGAAACTTTTTTTATTTAATGTAAATAAAGTTATAAAAGATTATCACAATTACAAAAAATAATTCATCAAAATTGATTAATTAATAACAGTATAAATTAATAAAATATAAAAGTTCAACATTATTAAGGTCCAATTATGAATATAAGCCCAAGAGCGTGAGCCTCATTTGGGTAAATCGCTGTTTCTTTCTTCCCTAAAGCTGTAGGAACGATTTCTCAACGAATCTCCTGCGCCTCTCCGTGTTCTCTCGATTCTTCGTCTGTCAAAATCAATCGAGGTAAATCACTCTTTTCGATTCGATGCTTCTTCCTTGATAAACCGATTCCCTCAGATCTATCAGATGAATTTGTTGTGGTTGTTCGTCGGGGGTGGTTTGTTATAAATCGAAGATTGAACGATAGATCTGTCTCTTGGCCGATATTTGAATGGATCGTGAAAAATCCGGAGCGGGCATATATGTATGTTGTTTAGTGCGAATGAAAGAATGATTCGAGACTTGTTTGTAGCAGTGATTTTCTTAGATCGTCTCGGATCGACTGTATCTGGAAAATTGCAATGATTCTCAGTTGTTTGTTGAGGTCTTTTGTTTAGATGAAAATTATTAGTTTAATTTTGTTGTGTTTGATGTGATTGATTTGGCTAGATTATGACTGAATATACCTAATTTCAATCACTACTGTAGCTATAATCTGGATATTATGTGGTTTATCTCTTGTTCCATTAACGAATCAACACATATCTAATCAAATGTTGTGATATATTCTCATGTACAAGCTTGATGAATTTGGTGTTTTCTTTTTATAACACATCTCTTGTCCTTTCGTCTCCCATTGTAATTCTCTTCTTTGCTAGAAAAAATTGTGGATTGATTATGTTTGATCTCTCTATCTATAATACATGAGATGATAATGTTTTTACATGGCCTCACTTGTTCAGGTTTAAAGGATGTCAAGAGGCAAATACATAGTCGGTGCCCTTGTGGGATCTGCTGTAGTAGCCTACGTTTGTGACAAAGTTATCTCTGATAATAAGCTTTTCGGAGGCAAGTTTTATTTGATACCTTAGCTACTAATAGCGTGTAATATATATATATATATAGCTAAATGGGTTTGTTGTTTGAAAAAAGCACAGGCACAACACCAGGAACTGTTTCAAACAAGGCATGGGGTGCTGCGACTGAAGAGAGACTCCAAGCATGGCCGAGAACCGCTGGCCCTCCAGTCGTGATGAACCCTATCAGTCGCCAGAACTTCATCGTCAAGTCACGCCCTGAATAAGTATAAAACAAGACTCAGACTCTTGCTTTGTTTCAGAGGCTCTTTCTGCTTCTTATGGATTTGATTCATTACGAGATTTGCTATTTTGTGTTGGCCTTTTCTTTTGATTTGGGGATCGGCTCTTTTCTTCTAGCTGGTTTGTAGTGATAATAATTTGTGTGGATGGATAACACATTCTTCAGTCCAAGCTTTTCAAGATGCATTTTTGCTTGTAATTTGTTGAGATTTTGACGATTAATGAAATCGAGCCAACAAAGACTTGACAGCTACATATTCATGTTTTGCTTTCATGTAATGAAGGAATGGGTTCCCGGTTTTGGGTTTGATGAAATGTTTTGAGGTTTTTTTGGTTAACATACTACAAAACTAAAACCGAAGTTCTTCCGATTCGGTTTTGGTTCTGATCCTTCTGACTGAATAGGTAAACCATAATTACTAGCAATTCACTTGACCAAAAATTTCAATTGGGTTGGGCTCGACAAAAATGTCCAGTATCAATTTGCATACAAACCGGGAGGTAACAAACAATTGCGCGTTATTCTAAACCGGTTCGTACTCCAAATCGAACCGGTGCCACTAAATACCATACAACAACACGAACAACAATACATGTGAATGTGAACCATTCCACATCCATCTAGGAACTGAAAACTCTCAACTGTCTTAAAATAAATTCTAAATAGAGACTAACCTGATTAACTGATAACTCTATTATCATTGTGAAACAAAATCAAATCCTGAAAAAGAAAGAAAGCAGAACCTAATTAATATCAACAAAAGCATAATTCTTTTTGTTTCCCCTCAATTTCATTTTCCTTCATTTTTTCCATCACCACCACCATGTCTAGTGGCTGAGCCACCTTGCCCATCAGCTCCACTCTGGCTCACATCGGTCCCATCCTGTTTACCTCCACCTCGAGCATCATTCGGACCCGCTGTTGGTAGCCAAGAAATGTGAAAATAAGATCAAAACTGCTCTAAGAACTATGAGGAAAGGTTTATCTATGGAAGGTTTAGTTACCATTTGCACCTAGTGGATTCTCCGGGTGGTGCATTGGATGCTGAAGTCCATTGTTATTATTCAAACCCATTGGTCTAATCCCCATGTGGCCTTGCATAGCTTGTTGATGTAACTGTTGTTGCTGCGGATCCTGAAGCTGATGCAGACTACCAAACTGCAACGGACCTCTCGGTGGGAAGATCCCGGGAGATATTTGCTGAGCCATTCCCATAGCTTGTGGATGCTGCTGCTGCATGAAGTAGCTTGGCGGTGGTTGCATTAATGACTGATGAGGAGCCATCTACACAAATCAGACGCAAACATTTATGAACCAGAATGTTTTTTCTTTCTACTAATAAAGAAAAGTACTTACTGGTTGGGGAGTGATGGCTCCTGGTGTTGTTGCTGTTGCTGCTGCTGGCGGAGGTTGAGCATCAGCGATTGCAGCGAGATACATTAAATTCTTTTGGAGAAGAGCTTGATACCTGAGAGATTCAAGCAAGAATCAAGCATCAGAGAGCTAAAACACAGGTAGGAATTGTATCGGAACAATGTTACTACACACTTACTGAGCACATTCTGCAAGTTTACCGAGGTTTTGATTTTCCAAGATCGCCATTATCAGCTTCTTGTTCTCATCAAGATACTGCAAGAGGCAAATAACAAGAGATCAATAAAGTAAATGAAAACGAAGCCTGATTAAGAAATACTTAAGTAACTTAATGTCAATGTCTACTCATCTTTACAATTATATTCTTAGCTTTAAAGACACATAAAGCATTTAATCTTTTAAACATAAAAGAACACTTCAATTCAGTAACCAGGGAAAAAAAAAAAAGTAGAAAAGAACAATTTTAAAACAATTCCCTACTTTACCAATTATCATAAAGCTATCTACATAAATAAGTCAATTATACTCAAGAAGAAACTTCATTACAAGAGTTTAAATCACTCAGAAACATCATAACTCACTTTAGAAGTAAGAACACAACCATTTCAACTAATCTTATTAGACATATGACTGAAAAAACAAAAGATAAAAGCTAGAAAGTAAGGAAAAAAATACCTTTTGGATCTGTTCGGTAGTGATGTTAGTCGGCGGAAATGAAGGAACCATCGGAATCATCTGTGGAGATTGCTGCATCTTTTTTTTTTACTTCACCGCTCCGGACAATCAACTGAAACAGTGAAACCCTAAGTCTCGTCTACAAAAAAAATTTCAAAGTGATAAAACTGTTGGAGCCCAAAGCAAAGACAAAACGAAATGCAATATTCAACGAATATTTTGGATTATCCTGAAATTTAAGACGCTGATTTCGTTTGAATTTCGCCGACGAGGTTTCTCGGTAATTTTAAGACAAGAAAGTCCCCAAACAATTAAATTTGTCTCCCCACCGAATTGAACACGTGGCGTTGGTCGATATTTCGTCTGATAAAAACATATCTGGGCCGATGAAAATATGAAATTAGTGGGCCGTTTAATGGGCTCTGAAAATAATTACAGATAACGAAAACTTCTGAGTCAACAAGAAGGTTTACTTTAAATCTATACCGACATTAGCTAGCTGAGCTCCACGACGGCGATAGAATCAACCGTCGTCCAACGAACCAAGCAAACTCCGATCCTTAGAGTAATCTTCCCACCGTGGCTTCGGATATTTTACGGCGGTTGTTTCCGGCTCGGACCCGAAGAGCTGCCCCAATTATTCCTTTGACACGGCTGGAGATGAACCTTTTCCGGTTCTGCTCCGGTCTGAAAGTCCTCGGCTATTTTATGATCCTTCTTGTCGTTGCCGTCGTGGGCGTATCTTACTACGCCGTCGTCGTTAGCACATGGTGGCCGATTTTAATCGAAGGCGGCCATGGATCACTCTCAGTCCTCGCCGCCTTAATCATCTTTGTTTTCCATTTCCTGGTAATTTCAAGTCATCGTTTCAGATTTAGTTTGATCGATTAGCTTTTGCTCCGTTTTCGTTTCTGGAAGTTAGATTTGATTGCTCGGCAACTGTAAAATTATACATAAATGGCTGTATAGTTTAAGAAAGCTCCAATTTTGGTGGTTAATTTATCAGCCATGGACCAATTTTAGAAAATCAACTCTTTGGTTCTTCTCAAATTTTCTCAATTTTCACTGAGTTTAGATTTGGAAATGTAATTCTGATGATACAATGCTTGATTGGTCCTCTGCAGTTGATAATGCTGTTGTGGAGCTACTTCACTGTAGTTTTTACGGATCCGGGTTCAGTTCCTGAGCAATTCAGAAGAGAGCTTGGTGCTGACAATTTGGAGGCTGGTACTTCGACGGAACGAGGAGCTTTTGGCTCTTTAGGTTACTGTCCTAGATGCCGTAATGTTAAGCCGCCTCGTTGCCATCATTGTTCTGTGTGTAAGTGAAATCTGACATGTTCTGCTTACTAGTGGTTTCTATTGATAGAGAACGAAAGCTTTTACTCAATTCATGTGTTCTTATGCAGGTCAAAGATGTGTTCTGAAGATGGATCATCACTGTGTTTGGATTGTAAATTGTGTTGGAGCGCGTAATTACAAGTTTTTCCTTCTCTTTCTGGTAAAAAAAAAACCGCTTCTCCATTGTAATCTTTATGGTTCTTGAGATGGTTAAGTGTGTATTGAGATTATTACTTGGTTTTTCGAGTTGCAGTTGTATACTTTTCTTGAGACATTGTTGGACGTTATAGTGTTGCTTCCTAGTTTCATAAAATTCTTCAGCCAAGCTTTGAAGCATTCTTCTTCTCCGGGTAAACTAGCCTCCCTCGTTCTGGCATTCGGTAAGTGTAAAACGGATCTTTTACTCGCTTTCTTTGTCCCGGAAAGAGTTTTTCTTTTGGGGTCTCATTTTCGCTCTTTATGTTTCTTACAGATTCTATACCTTGATGCAGTTCTTAACTTAGCATTCGTTCTCAGCCTTCTCTGTTTCGTAGTCATGCACATTTCTCTTATCTCAACCAACACTACTTCAGTCGAGGTAACTATACAAGCAAATCTAAAGCTTGAACATACGATTCTCTTCGATAAATCATCATTGTGTTTTTTTCAGGTTCATGAGAAAAATGGAGAAGTAAGATGGAAATATGACTTAGGAAAGAAGAAAAACTTTGAGCAGGTGATCCTTTTTTTTGTTTTCATCATTCCATTGATCGTTTGTTTGTTAAAATTGATTTTTTTAACCTTTTTGTTTGTGGTCAAGGTTTTTGGGAAGAAGAAAGCGTTTTGGCTCCTCCCATTGTACTCGAAAGAAGATCTCGATAACATGACTTCACTTCAAGGCCTTGAATTCCCAACTCGTTCTGACATCGACCCTTGATTTAAACACAATCCGATCAGACATCGTTTGCAAGTTTTCTTCCAATGTAGATAACTCTCTTCTCAAAATGTATTCTGATAACACATTATGTTGTTGTTGTGATAATGAAATTGATTTATTCATTTGTATTTATTTTTTCTTTGCTGCTTCTGTATTTCGACTCTTTTCTCTCTGTACGATCTTGTTTGAAGTCAGAGTTCGTTAATTAAGAGTATTCAGTTTCACCTTTATCTGTCTGATATGAGAAACAGAGAGAACTTGTCCTACACTTTATCAAAACGTCTCGTCTCACTATTGACTTTTGAAATTGAAATTCTGTGCCAAATAGTTATTTCAAATACGTTTACCGTCAGTTTGAGAGTCTTTAGTTTTACTTTTCAGTTTGACTTGATGTTTCAGAAACGTTGATTTATATGGGATTAGACCTCTAGTTTTTTGCATTGACAATTTGAAGATGGTCTTAATTAAGCCTTTAATTAAGGTTGATAGATCCAGGTACCTTAATTAACCCATGCACATAATAGTATAATCCATTTTTTACTTCCAGTTTTGTATTCTTTATTTCCTACATGTTCGGTTCTTCACTTGTTAAATGCAAAATCGTACACTTAAATGTTAAAACGGAAGAAACAATAAAATAAAATAAAAAAATCTAATCTAATCTAATGGGTGTGACTGAGGAGAGTATTATTCAGAAGAGAAAATTAAAAGTCTGATAATTTAAGACAATAAGATCATCACTCACTCACCCTAATCCCCTTCAGCAATCTCCAAATCAAACCAGAAAGTAGCATAAGGTTTTGATTTCACATTTTATAACACATAAGAGAGCGAGAGAGCTTCTTCTTAAGTTCTCAAAATAAAACAAACTACAAACAAATTCCAATACACTTCTCATTCATGTTTCCTTGACTACTTGCTTATTTGCCTACAGTTTGCTAGTAGGGTCGGTACCTTCGGCCTCCTCGGCTACCACCATCATGATCATGGCTGTTATCTCGGCCTGACCCTCCGCTTGACCCGTTATTCCGGTCTACTCTTCTGGGTCGCGGTGGCGGTGCCATCTGCATACCAGGCTGTTGCCTGCATAATAATAAACCCACATCGTCTTTAAACAACTTTCTTTCTTCATGAGATACAGAAAGCAAGAAATTGTAATCCAGTGAGGATGAACAAATTTGGTTGCAAGAACCATTGACTTACAGAACATAGCCAACTCGGCCATCAGGAAGAAGCATTGGAACCATTTGCATCCCTGTTGGCATTGCTCCTCTACCATAGATCATTGGCTGCTCAATGCAAAATTTAATCAAAGTTTACTAAAAAATTGCTGATTAAGATTTCTTAAAAGCTGACAAACAGGTCTTTTCATGAACAAGTATATTTATATACCTGATTAAAACTACCAGCAATACCCAAACCAGAACCCATAGCAGCATAAGGAGGCGCAGCAAAACCACCAAACGTGGAATGCGTAAAAGGAGCAGGAGTAGGTGCAGCCCCATAATAAGACGATGAGTCATGTTTCCTTTCAGCCTGGGGTTTAGCAAGCACAACTTCTAGTGGATGACCTGTAGTTTGTAAGTTTGTGGGATGTGTTACTAACTCAAATAACATCTCTTGAGACCAAATAAACAAACACTCACTATTAAAAAGACAAATTGAAAGCATAACGTTTGTGTCACTCAATAGCTGTATTCTGGATTTACCGTTGATTTCATATCTCTCGGTATCTTTGACAGCCTTGAGTGCACTAGACCTTTCAGCATAGTGGACAAACCCGAAATCACGTTTTCCACCTTTTCCAGGAGGAGTGACGATTTTAGTCACTTCTCCATGCCTTTGAAAGATTTCCTTTAGTTGCTCTGTTGAGGTATTCTCTGGAATATTCTTCACATAAAGAGCTTTCACCTGCGTATTTAGCGCAAAAAAGATTGTCAAAAAAAGTGCCTACTATGCTAGGAGAGAGGACTTTGTCTATTTAAAGAGTACCTGAGCAGCAGCAGCCGAATGCTCAGGAGAGCTTTTTGGGTCTGCCCAAGTCACAGTTGGAGCGTTACCCTCAAGCTTGAAACTAGAATCTATCATTTTCTGCCTTGAATAATCAGCACATGCATTGTTATAGTATAAAACAAATGCAAAACCACGGTTACGAGTGGAATTCGTTGGATCCTACAGGCACCAAGAAAATAATGATTAGTAAATTAAGCAAAGATCAACTGTGGCACCAAAAGAATAATGATAAAATCTTGTTACTTTTATGAGCTCGATGTTCTCCACCCCAGGACCAACATCCTCTATCACTTTTCTAAACTCATCCTCAGTCCAGCTCTTTGGGATGTTACCAATAAATAATCTATTCTTAGTTTCCGAAAGAGAGCATCTTATGGTTTTTCCCTGTACAAAAATCAGATATAAGTACACTATAAACTAGCAATGATAGATAAGTTAAGCTATAGTTAGCGGTTGAGATTACCTTAAACTCTTTGCTGTGCAACTCCTCAATGGCCCTTTGTGCAGCGTCTTTCGTTTTGAAAGCTACAAAAGCATAGCCTTTGCTCTCACCAGAGTCCCTATCTTTCATCAGTCTCACCTAATAAAAGAAAAGTTAAAAAGTCAACTGTAAATACATAACCAAAAAAGAGTATCGTGTTAAATTGGACCCAGAGATTTTTGCTGTTCCAACCTCAAAGATCTCGCCTAACGCTTCACAAAGATCCCTCAGGTCCTCTTCTCCAACATCCCTTGGGAGCCCGCCGATGAAAACTTCAGAACCATGAGGAGGAAGTGAGAGAAGATGGGAAAACTTCTCCCTGTCTTCTTCATCAATAGGAGACGCTGACTTCTCCTCATCTTCTGCTGTCTCAATATCGATATGGTTGTCGTCATCTTCAGCTAATTCCTCCTGACCTTCTTCCCTATCCTCTCGTTTTCCATCAGCATAACCCTCGACATCAAGTTCTTCAGCATTTTGATTGCCACCAACATCATCATCCTCGTCTTCTTCTTCCTCTTCCTCTTCATACTCTTCTACTTGTTCCTCCTCCACTTCATCCTCCATCTCACTGTAGCTACCCTCCTCGAAATCCACACGGTCGTCAACATCTCGAGCGTCTGACATAAGGCTCTTGCAAATGATATCTGGTCATTCAATAACCAGACTTATAAGCTGTTTAACCTAGAACCTCAGGTTAATCATTTTGACACCAAAACGCTTATAACGTACAAAAAAGAGCAGAAATTTGGGTGAAATGAGAAATGCTCTTTTTCACTGTAAAGGCAGAGTGTTTGACGAAAGTATAGTTTAGAGGTACAAACTAAATTTAGGTTTTTTAGTGGCAGAGATACAGAAGAAATGAAGTTCATTGCTCTCATGAAACAAGCGTATAATGGTAAGAGAGTAAAATGCGATAAATTTCAAAACTTTGGAAAGAGCAGCTTTGATTCCAGATCCAATTTCTGATTGAAAGGCCCAGACTAGATTCAAATTCATAAGAGAATGAATCAAGCTATACCCGAAGAAACCCAGTCAAATTCGAGATCGAGACTCACACATCTACCAGCTACCAGGAAAACAAAATCGAGCAAAAACCCACTAAACGGAAGCGAAAAGAAAATCGACACCCAGAAGCAAATTTACTCACCAGCTCAGCTCAGAAATAAAGGAAACAGGCTCAGAAACTAGGGTTTATCTTTTTTTTTTTGTTTTTTTTTTTTTTAGGGTGGGAACAAAATCATCGACGAAGATGAGAGAAATCTACGAAACAACCAAAACAAATGTATAAGAAAAGTAGAAATGGAGAATTTTCTCGGCATACCAGACCGTGTTTGTTTTCGAATCGGAATAAATGGGGAGAAATTGGTGTTTCAGAGGGGAATTAGGGATTTCGCTTCGGTTGTGATGAAGATATCCGACGAAAACTGTTACTCAAACTGGTCGCCTATTTCTCCATCTCCGGTGAAAATAGATTCCCTTTACCCACTCCTGGGCTCTAATCACATGGATGTTACGCACACTTTCCACAACCCTAAAAGGCTAAAACTAAACGCTTTCTAAGGCCCATTTATTTCGTATTGGGCCTTTACCGTTCTAACTCTCCATGAGGCCCTTATATACCCGTGATTCGCCAGCCCTGCTGTTTTCCTTGTAGAGATGGAAACTACCTGCTGTTTTGTTTGAACAGTAGTGTGATGCTAATACAAACGAGAAAATAACAAATTTGGGTCAAATTGATAATAGAATAAGACTTTGATGGTGTTTCATTATATTGTTTTCTATTTATTTAAGAAGAATTTATCTTAGGTGGATGTGGAGTTGTGTGTAACGTCGAAGACAAGACTGATAGTGTTGGAATCATGTCACATGGGGTGATGTTCGTTGCACGTGTCTCAAGTTGCAAAGTTGCAGCTTTTTTATATGGTCATTTCTCACAAATTTATACTCACTTTTGCATTAAATAATTGAAATTTTCAGATTCAAATATAAATTTTCCTGTGATTAATTTATTTTCAAAACTGCTTTTAAGTTCAAAAACCAACAAATATCATAAATTAAGATAGTTGGATCAAGACAATCATCATCTCATATGTTTTTGTTGATAGTCTAATTTCATCCATTTTTCTAACCAAGCAAACTTTTTTAACACTATCATATATAGAAATCAACTGATTAGTTAAGAGATTACATTTTCCAATCTTCATTAAGCTAAACAATACACACAAAAAACACATCACATAAGTCACACTCACACCAATCTCAAAGCTCATCAACACAAACTAAAAAGTCATTGTTCTTTTTTTGTCAAAAATATTTTTATTTATATATTATGAAAAAGAACTTTTTTAAAAAAAATACGAGGAAAAAAAATCATGATCGTTGTTGATTCTCGAATCATCTTAACCACCGTCTATAGTCGGTAGTAGAAGCAGGTGAGATCTCTCCTCCGCCACCAAGAGACTCAGTACAACAAGAAGAGTAGTTTGATTGTTGCTCCAATGCACCCAACTGTGAACCTCCTATACTCTTGAAACTTGGACTCCGTAAACTCTGGCTGTTATTATCACCATAAACCTCTGTTGGCTGCTGCGGCGGAACCGGAAAAGAAAGCCGTTTTCTAGCTGATCCGGCTCGGTCTTTCTCAGGCGTCGAAGGGCGTTGCCTTGGCGCGCTCTGAGACCGGATCCTAGCCTTTGCGGATTCCGTGATCGCCATGTAATTCGGCAATGCAGAGTTTGTAGCGGTTGAAGCGGTGCAAACGCTATAACCGCTTCTTGCGGTGAAACTGTAGTTCGATCTCAAGCTAGGTGTGTTTGAGGTGTAATTGTAAGCTGACCGGTCATCTCTTCCAATCCGTGGGCTAGCGGACCGGATTTGAATCGGTCTGGATTTAGCCGGAGACGGTGTAGCTGATGTGAAACTGTGATGATGGCTGGTTCTTGATGGTGAACTAGGCCTTTGGCTACGGCTTGGACTCGCACCGGTTCTCGAGTGACCGCGGGTTAGATACGGTTGAGAAGTATCGATTTCGACTGTTTTGTAAACCGGTGGTCTTTGATCCGTTGAAGCTCGTTTATCCCACGGTTTAGAAGCCATCCATCGGTCTAACCATTTCGGTCTCTCTTCTTCTTCCTCATCTCCCACAGATTGACTACCTCTCGTTCTCCGAATCTTTCCTCAAAACCAGACGAAATTAAAACACAGAAACGAATGAAATTAGCTGTTTAAACAAACAATTGATGGTTTTTCTAAATTACCTGTTGAGAGAAAGCTTGTGATAAACTATTGTTACTCTCTCGTCTCAAAGCATTGTCTCGTCTTTGTTGCAACATTGCTTTGACTTCTTCAATCGTGTGTGGTCGCTCATCCCAATCTTCTGCAATGCTGCTTCCTTCTCTTGACTTTACATACAAAATTGAAAAAAAAAAAAGTTAGCTTTTGTGTTAAGCTAATTGGTGAAAACAGAGAAATAATGGTGTGTCTGAAACTTATATAGATCTCACCATGGATCTTCTGTCTGAAACGTCTTGAAGATAACGAGATTCGAGGACGCTGTGAGTGTCGCTGAAGGCAGATTTGCGACTACCGTCGTGAGACAAGCGTTTACGTTGGTCAAGCACACGTGACTGGACTCGAACCAGAGCTTGCATACACCTTAATGTCATCTTCGCTTGCTTCCTCACATTGTGACCTCTCACTAATGCTTGTAGTTTCACTAATCCTCTTAACGCTCTTAATGCTCTTCTTGCCTAAATCAAATCCTAATTACAGTTAAGTACTTGTATAAAACGCAATTAATAAAATTGGGAATAAGAAGAGATTTTGCTCACCAGATAACCTCTGAAACCAGTTTGGATGACAATAGCTGAGTAAATTTCTCTTGCGGTGTAAGTCCGTCTTGTGAGATTTGGTAACTCCGTCGTCTTTGGAGGAGCTTCTGGTGCGGCGGAGACGGTGGCGGGAGGTGTAGATGCGGCGGTTTTCTGTTCTGTAACAGAGGATGAGACGGTTGTGTTGATTGTCTCCGTTTCCGTGGATTTCGGTGCAGCGACGTCTTTTCCGACGATGGAGGTCTTCGCCGGAGAGTCGTGATTCGTCGATTTTCTGAATAACCACCGTCTCTTCTCTCTCTTCTGCAGAAACAGAGCATGTAATTTTTTAGAAAAACAAAAAACTGATGCAAGAATTAGACAAAAAGATCTCGACTTCATGGAAGCAGACGAACCTTGTCTTCGTCGTCATCGGCTTCATTACCGTGAGCATTGTTGTTGTTGTTTTGATCTTTCTTGGACGGAGATCGGAAAGCTCGTTTAACGGCGGTGAGCCAGGACGAAGAAGAACCACTCTTCTTCCCCATTTGGTACCGGATTAAGATTCCACGGTCAACACATTACAATCATCTTCCTGTTTCCGGACATGAGAGGATGAGATTTGGTTTAGATTCTTTCGCAGAAGAGGAAGAAGATGAAGAGAGAGAGAGAGACAGGAGTGGTGGGTGGATCTTGGGAAACAGAAAGTATAAATAAATTTGGAAGGTTGCTTAAGAAAGGGTTCTGACTCTGACCGCCTCTTTAACTACGACCATGACAGCGATGACTCTTCATTTACTACTCTACTCCCACTTCATACTCCCACTTCATTTATTTTACTTTATTTTCTCGTTTCGCCAAACTAATAATATCACATTATGTCATCTACCTGCTTGCATTTGTCAAGTGTCATACATTCAATTCCATAATATTAGAGTTTTTGATGTTATTGTGATTGTTTTTGTTTTGTTTAAAGTCATAGTCATTTACTTGGTTAACTCTCACCATTAATTATCTACATAGATTGACATTTTTTTACTGTACAATGCTAGCGGACGAAACCATCATTCCAATTTTTGTAGTTTACTCGAGATCTATGATGCGTATGCGCCATGTTAATTGTAGTGGTCTTTTAAAATTTGAATTCGGATATATTCTTATGTTTTGCAGCATATTTTATGAAATGAGTATAACGTTTCAGTTGTTTCATTTGAAAAGTTTGAGAATTAATTTCCTGTTAAATGTTTTACCTAAAAAAAAAAAGGTTTGTCAAGTGTTTCATCTTGTAACTAATAAAGTAGATAGGAAGAAGAAAAAAATGATAATGTGACTAATGCCATCAACAATCATTTGATTCTAAGAAAATAAAAACAATCATTTGGTTTTAGATGAACACGTTACTTCCACGACCTTCTAAGAAATTCCGTGGTAATGGTAAATATTATAGACGAACAACGTAGATGGACATAGACATATGCATACGAATACGATTATACGCACGAAGCTATAGGCTACAGAAGTCTATTGCATGATTATAGAATATACATACACAGCTACAATTCTTATCTTGCGAGCATACATATTTAATTCAAAATATACTTTAAAATTTCGACGACTGTGTGTGTGTATTCATGTTTTGAAGAACAAATTTTTTTATTTTTTTTTGAACTGCAAGGACAAATTAAAGATAAAGATAAGACAACTGGATGAATATTAAGCCAAAGCAGCTATTTATAGTCGAAAATGACAGCTTTCAAGATGTGCTTATTGGCCAAATCATAAAAACGAGCTAAGAGAAAAGAAGAAATATAGTTAAAACGAACTGGTGGAAGTCTCGTGCTATCACGTGCATGGAGCCAGATACAAAAGGACAGAGACATCATCAGGTGCGTGATGGACCAGGGTGGTCGTCCCCTACAACCATACACGTGGCCTTCTACAATTAATCAGTCAAACACTTTCTTCATCTTGGTTCTGGGCTTCCTTTCATCAATGCCACACTTTGTTTTTGGTTTTATGAAAGCTCTTATTCTGCTCATAACAACATCATTACTAGAAGCCCATTTATTAAAAGTAGGCCCAATGTAGACAAATGTATAAACTGTTTTAATGGGCCTTTGAAGAGACCCCTAACCCAAAATTTCTGGAGAGTCGCTGTATTTATAAGGCAACGATTTCCCACAATGCTGCATTGCAACCCTAATTTGTCTTTCGAGCGGCGCCACCAAAGCAATTTGCCGAGGCTTCTCAATCGCAGTCTGAGGTACTTCTTCGTCCTCTCTACATATCGGACTCTAGGGTTTTAGCTAACGATTTCTCACCAGTCCTCTGTGTAGATTGTTACGCGTATTAGCTGTTCCTGTCAAGTTTTAGTAATTCTCTCGGTTGATCTATAATCGTCGGCTACTCTTGCTTTTGTTGAGATCTAATTGTTTTGTTCGTTATCACGTCGTGTTGCAGAGACAATGTCGACAGTCGGAGAACTTGCTTGCAGCTACGCTGTCATGATCCTCGAGGACGAGGGCATTTCAATCACTGTATCCTTAAATCTCATGCCTTAGCTATTTTACGTTTTTCTTCTATCGTTTGTCTGGTTGGTTCTTTTTCATCACTGTGACTTGATAGTACTCAACGAGCTTACGATTAGGTGTTTGTTTTAGGGTTTATGGATCTCTTTATTGATTCTCTGCCCATTACTGAGAACCTAAGAAAGTCTGTGTTTTGGCTAGATCTTGAATGCTATGTTACGTATCATTAGGTGCTCGTATAATCAGATTTAAGACATTTATTTCATTAATTTTTTGTTGTTAATTGTTGGTATAGGATTAAGGTTACTTGTGTGCAGAATATAGGATACAAGTTTGCTCTCTTAGGTTTCTTTTAATGTTTGGGTTGTTTAATGTCCATTTTGGTTATTGATTGTCATCATCTTGAAATCATGAAACGTATTTTGGTTTGGTTCATATCCTTAACTCTCTTTTCAATAGTCTGAGAAGATTGCTACCGTGGTCAAATCTGCTGGTCTTGAGATTGAGGGTTACTGGCCAATGCTATTCGCCAAGATGGCCGAGAAACGTAATGTCACCGACCTCATCATGAACGTTGGTGCTGGTGGCGGTGGAGGTGGTGCACCAGTCACCGCAGCTGCACCGGCTGCTGGAGGCGGAGGTTCCGCTGCTGCTGCCCCTGCTAAGGAGGAGAAGAAGGTACATACTTGAGTGCAAAAACATTTTTAACGAAACGTTTTGGTTGATCTTGTTTCCAGTTTTTGGTTATTGATTCTCGTTTTGGTTTTGATTGTTTTTGTAGGATGAGCCAGCAGAAGAGAGTGATGGAGATCTTGGATTCGGCTTGTTCGATTAGATTTCTCCTTGTTTTTCACTCTTTACTATGTTTTATTGCATTAGTTGATTTGAGATTTTTCAGTTTTGATATTTCGACACTACAACTTCTACAGTTTGGTCCGTTTGTTATATCATGTACTCAGATTTATCATTAGCTCACGTCCTTCTTAGTAGTTTATGAGAGAGATCTTCTGTATAAATACATTAGTTTCTCTCATTTCTATGTTGTCAAGGAAAAAATTGATTTTTAGACCTGGTTGTATACTCTGTTTCATCTTTCTTTTTGAATCCGCAGCCAAATTTACACATTTGATCTTGTAATAGTGAAAAGTAATACCCAACCAAGAAGATGAGTCTATAAGTCCAAACGCTATCTAACTATTATTTTTAAATAAATAATCAAATGAAATATAAGGAACTTATAAACTTGAAAAATAAAGTTTAAAACTAATCATTTTGGAAGTTAATCAATAACGGACCTTCTTTCTCAACCAGAGGGTGTCCCTTTTTTCGTTTAATTGTTACGTTTAAGCTGAATTAGAACGTCGACTAGTGCCGGCGGAGAATGTTCGGAGTCGAGTCCGTCGGAGAGTTCGATGAACCAAACGGCTCTAATCTCTATACTTTGAAGTTATAGGGACGAAGGACTTGAAGTTCACCGATATGAAGAAGTCGCACATGGAACTTGATCTCGATTCGTTCCTGGTATCGGACTCGGACTCCGAATCGGATTTGGACTCTTCTTCGGTTCCTCACCGTACAGTCGACGAAATTCTCAACGCTTCCAGTTCTTCATCTGCGTCGTCTTCTCCCCCATCATCTCCGCCTTTAGTTAGAGACCAAGTTAACCGGCGGAATCAAAACGATCCGACTCGCCGCCTATCTGAAGCTCTTTTAAACGTTTCAGTGAGACCTGAATCCGTCGAATCTGAAATTCATCGCGTAAGCGATCCGGCACGGCGAAATTCGGCTTCTTCTTCTTCTTTGAGACAGTTGCCTTTGCCGTCGCTATTCGCAGGTGTGCGGTCGAATGTGAAGCCCGGCGCGGCGCTTGCGGCGGCTGTGGCTGCCTCCAGATTGGTTCCTACACCACACGCTGCCATCATTAAGTCGAGGAGAGCTAGCAGTGCGAGTAGCGATTTGCTGCAGCAGGTTTTGGGCGCTGAAGAATCCGTTTCGAATCAAGATGAAGACGATCAGGAAATTTTATCGTCCAATGGCAATTCTGCTGGAGTTACTTCTGGGTTCGTTTCAGTGGATGATTTTCGTCCTCTGGTTGGAGAATCTCGTCTGGATAATGGAGTACCACTTGCAAGTCAAGATAACGCAGATAAAGTAATGGAAGTCCAAGCTAGTGATATTACTGAAACCTTAGCTGATGCCCCTGATTATGAGGCAAACTCAAAGCCTGAGTTAGTCAATGAAGGAGACTTCTCTGCAGAACCAGAGGCGACAACCACAATTGAAGCCGGAAATGCTGATGGCGTCAAAGATGACACAATGTCTGTCGCTTCTTTGGTGGAGCCTGAAGAGACGTCAGAACAAAAGTCTCAACTTTTGAATGATTCTGATGGGAAGTGCTTTACTTATTCTCAGTCAGATGGTTCTAAGGTAAGCAATAATGAGGACTCAAGTGTTGGAGATGTCAAGAATGATGATTCAGATAGAATAATATTGGATTCGACAGAAGATGGAGGTGATGCTTTTATTCTTGACGACGGAAGCTCAATGTCTGGCATTTCAGAGCTTGTAGAAGAGAGGATTGGGGAGTTGGAAAAAGAAAGGATAAATAAAAGAGAGAAACTAAAATCGCGATCTTTTAGGAAGCAGCTTGTCTTGGCTGAAGAGTTTGAGAAGAAACAAGCAAATACTGGTTTGCATTGGGAGGAAGGGGCTGCTGCTCAGCCAATGAGACTTGAAGGTGTTAAGATTGGTTCGACGAATTTAGGTTACTTTGATGTTGATGTTGACAATATCATCAGTCGAACCATTTCGTCGCAGGCATTTAAGCGAGACCATGGTTCTCCTCAGGTTTTGGCTGTTCATTTGAATTTTATCGCAGTGGGCATGTCCAAGGGGGTAATCGTCGTTGTACCAAGTAAATATTCATCTGATACTGCAGATCAAATGGAATCAAAGGTTGTCTTATACATTCATTTCATGTCTACTTATAGGTTATTTGTTCAAGCAAAATTTTTTATATAACCTGGGTAGATATATACTCAAATTATACACATTTGTGTTTACAAAATTGTAGATGATTTGGCTTGGTTTACAAGGAGAAAGATCCCACTCCCCAGTTACTTCAGTCTGCTTCAATCAGCAAGGAAGTCTTCTGCTAGCCGGTTATTATGATGGGCATGTTACAGTTTGGGACGTGCAGAGAGCTTCAGTAGCAAAAGTGATAACTGAGCACACTGCACCAGTAGTATATGCGTTTTTTCTAGGCCGGGATTTGCAAGGTTCTCGCCAATTTAAAGCAATTACAAGTGATACCAAGGGTGTTGTTTTCAAACATACTTTCTCGTGGACTATGCTGTTGAACATGTATTCAGTCAAAACACAGGTAAGATTTAATATTTTATGAAGTTATGTTGGCTTGTGATTTTGTGTCTGTTTTCTACTGGTGTCTTGTTCAGCCTTACTAACTGTGAGGAATGGGTTTGTTGGTCTTCTTTTGATTGTACCAGTGTCTCCTCGATGGACAAAAAAATACAACGGTTCTCTCTGCATCACCTCTGCCTGAAGAAAATTTTGGAAGCTCCTTGGTCTCTTCTAAGGGGGGTAACGCTGCAGTTCCATCCAGCAGTATATCTAGCATGATGGGAGGTGTGGTTGGTGTTGATTCGAGCTGGAAGCTCTTTAATGAGGATTCATCTGCGGAGGAAGAAGGGGTTGTCATATTTGCCACCTATCAAACTGGACTGGTGGTAAGGATTCAAATTCGTTTTCATATTCAATTTACCGATTCCGTTCTGGAAATTATCCTCTCCTGTTTTCTACAGGTAAGGCTTATTCCAAATTTGGAGGTGTATGCACACCCTCCCAGGCCTGAAGGGGTTCGGGAGGGTTCCATGCCATACACTGCCTGGAAATGCTCAATGGGTAATCGTATGATTCTTCTCCCAGTAAAATTGTGTATTTTGTTTGTACTGTTTTGGTTAACCTTGTTTAACTGAAATTATGCAGAAAATTCTTCCAAGGAGGCGGAAGATAGGGTTTCTTTTCTTGCCATTGCCTGGGATCGTAGAGTTCAGATTGCCAAGTTGGTCAAATCAGACCTAAAGGAATATGCGAAATGGTCACTTGAAAGTGCAGCTATTGGTGTGGTTTGGCTGGATGACCAGGTGTGTATACGAGTATAAATATATTTCTAAGCAAATGCCTATTCATAACTACTCTGCTTTTCTCGGCATATTCAGTTGCTGGTGATCCCAACTGTGACGGGCCATTTGTATCTGTTCACAAGAGATGGTGTGGCAATTCACCAGACAAACTTTTCTGTGAATGGTTCTTCAGGGACTGACCTGATTTCCTATCATACGTACTTTACGAATGTCTTTGGAAATCCTGAGAAAGCTTATCACAACTCTGTGGGTGTCAGGGGGGCTTCTGTATACATTCTCGGCACTGGGCATCTTATTATCTCTAGACTTTTGCCGTGGAAGGAGCGGGTTGATGTTTTAAGGAGAGGAGGTGACTGGATGGGTGCATTTAACATGGCAATGTCACTTTTTAATGGGCAAGCTCATGGGGTTGTTGATCTTCCCAAAACTGTGGACGCCATAAGGGAAGCCATAGCACCCAGTTTAGCAGAGTTGTTACTTTCCTATGTAGATGAAGTATTTTCTTATATCTCAATAGCATTTTCCAATCAGTCTGAAAAAAATGGAGCAACTCATGAGCCAAGCAGTGGAACCAAGAATGCCAATTTAGAGATAGAAGAACAATACAACCGTGTTGGTGGTGTTGCCGTTGAATTTTGTGTTCATATTAGCAGGATGGATTTGCTCTTCGATGAGATATTTTCCAGATTTGTGGCTGTACAACAAAGAGGTATATATTTCAGATCTCCTTATTTGGTGTATTTATATCCATCAACTGCCTTGTTTGGTTCTACATTTATTAAGAAACGGGTTTCAGGATCAGTCCGATTATTTAAATGTTTCAAAAATGTTTACTACATTAGGATTGTGACTAGTTCCTTATAAGTTGTCTGGCTCTGTATCTTTCTTTGCTTAAATCTTGAAGAGCTTTGGTCTACCGATCTTGGAATAGCTTATGTTGGTAGCTCCTTTGGGATAGTGCATTTCTTACGTGTGCCATTTTCCATAATACATAAACATACATGTTGGGATAGTGTTTTTCTTAAGAGTGCCATTTTTCGTAATTGTATAGTTTGCTTGATGAAAGAACATTATACTTTTCAGATAGATAAGAGTGCAATGGTAATTCTTATACTTTGGTATCTCAAGGTTATCTGGTGAGATATTCTATTAGGGGATGATAGTGCAGCATGCATGTGCTTTGGAATCTGGTGTTATTTTTGCGCACAGTTTGACCCCATTTAGTGGGTTGGTGACTATTAATTCCTTGTGTATAATGATTTCTCCTTATTCATTTCGGCAACTACTTATGAAATTTCTAGATACATTTTTGGAGCTTCTGGAGCCTTATATTTTAAAAGATATGCTTGGATCTCTTCCTCCAGAGGTAACTTTTGTCCAGTCATAAGATATTTTCTTAAGAGTGTCGTTGTATTTATTTAATGGATTTTTGTTTCATCTCAGATTATGCAAGCGCTGGTAGAACATTATAGTAGGAAAGGATGGCTACAAAGAATTGAGCAGTGTGTTCTTCACATGGATATTTCGTCCTTAGATTTCAATCAGGTCACAGTTTGCAGACAATTTCACGTGTCCTGTTTGGTATTTTACTTCAATAAGTTGATGTAGTATTATGGTTGAATATTAACATTTTCCTCATTGGTTAGGTTGTCAGAATTTGCCGTGAGCATGGGCTTTATGGGGCCTTGCTCTATCTCTTCAACAAAGGGTTGGATGATTTCAGGTCACCTCTGGAGGAGCTCTTGATTGTCTTACGGAACAGTGAGAGGCAACGGGCTACAGCCATTGGGTATGTATGTGAATTCGTAACACTTTATGTGCAAAACTGAACTTGAAAGCCCCCTCCTCGCTTGTTTCAGTTATGGACTAGAGGAAAACCTAGAATTCAAAAGGCCCATTTCTTTCCATCTAACATGACAAATCCTATAGAGCACCTATGCATATAGCTAATTGTAATACTTGCTGTATGACCCAATATAATATTTGCACCCACAGCAGTGACGAGTTTTTGGAACTCTATTTACTTTTTCAGGTACCGGATGCTTGTTTATCTAAAGTACTGCTTTCTTGGTTTAGCTTTTCCCCCAGGTAGGATTGTACTTTGGTTCCACTGCATGTTATGATCTACAACCGGCCGAGTATAGTATCCGGTGATAATACACATTTTCCTCTCTAGAGCTTAATCTTATGATGAGTTTTATTTGCAGGACATGGAACTCTGATTCCCACACGCTTGCCATCCCTAAGGACCGAGCTGATTCATTGTTTATTGGAGAAATCAAACGCCCATGATTTGAATACATGCGTAACATCTCAACGGATTTACTTGAACCTCTACCATCTGCTAGAGATGGATACTGAAGCCACTTTAGATGTCCTAAGATATGCATTTGCAGAAGATGAAATGGTGAAACATGAAAATCATTTACTGGAGTCCGGTGAAGTAAGTTTAGAGTCCAAGACTGATGGCAGTATCCCGGAAGTTAGGTGTAAAGATATGTTAATCCAGAAACTGATAGATGCTCTAGTTCATGTTCTTGATGGGGGCTTAAGTCAACCTGATGAATCTGGCGATCCAGATGGTTCAAAATCAGATAAAAATTGGCCCTCCAAGGACGATACAAGTCATCTATTCGAGTTTGTTGCATATTATGCAGCACGTGGTAGAGTTAGTATTCCTAAGAGCGTATTGGCACAGATTTTAGACTACTTAACATCGGATCACATTCTTCCGACTTATGACCTGTCTCCTAAAATGAGAGAAAACCAATTACTAAACCTTCTGAAAGCTGTACCGGAGACTGATTGGGATGTAGCTTATGTATCCCAGCTTTGTGAGAAGGCACATTTTTATCAGGTATCCTCTTGGTAGACGCTCCTCAGCTATAGCGTGCTTGCAGTACTCACTTTGGGATATTCTGCCTGATCTCTGTTTATGGTTTCCAATTTCCAGGTCTGCGGCTATATTCATACTATCGGTCGACGATACGTTGCTGCTTTAGAAAGCTACATGAAAGAGGCAGATGAACCCATACATTCCTTTTGCTATGTGAACAAAATGCTCTCACAGATGACTGGGGATGAATTCACTGCTTTTCAATCTGCAATAATTGCTAGGATTCCCGAGCTCCTTGAATTGAGCAGGTAACTGTAGGTGGATTTTATTCTGTCTCTATTGATTAGGACTCAATTAATGTTGAATGTCTGGCATTTTGCAGAGAGGGAACATTCTTCCTGATCATTGATAATTTAAAAGACAACATTACTCGCATTCAAGAGCAGCTCCATTCTCATCCAAGAAGCTTGTTCCTTTATCTCAAGACTGTCATTGAGGTTCACTTGTCTGGCAGTCTTGACTTTTCTCGTCTAAGAAAACATGAAGCTGTGGATAGTTTGGGTGAAAACATTACAATGGGTACACCCAAAGAGGCTGAGATTTATTTGGAAAGACTTAATGGTTTCCCCAAATTCATCCAAGATAATCCAGTCAATGTGACCGATGACATGATTGAGCTTTACTTGGAGGTATAGCACTTATGGAAACTTGTTCAATTGAATCTCTCTTGCAGTCTTGAGAAAAGTAATATGCTAGCTAGCTCGGCTTGTTCTTAATTACGTCATTGTATTTTTTTTTGTTGGTCATTGGGGATTATTTGGCATCATCCAATTGTTTCAGTGCTGATGATTCCGTCTGTAATTTTACAGCTATTATGCAAGTACGAACCGAAGTCAGTACTGAGATTCCTGGAGACCTTTGATAGCTACAGGGTGGAACACTGTCTACGCCTCTGCCAGGAATATGGAATTATAGACGCAGCAGCATTTCTCTTGGAGCGGGTGGGTGACGCAGCAAGTGCTTTGTCACTTACACTCTCTGGACTCAACGAAAAATTTGTCGAGCTTGAAAATGCAGTGGTATACCTAATCTCAGAAGTGAAGTTGGGTTCAAGCGAAGGAGCCACCTTGGAACAATTCAGTAGTGCTCTAGAGTTAAAAGAGGTCCGATTACATATCCTTACACTAAGAAAATCTGCTCTATATGGCTCTCTCATGCTGTTTCTGATCCTTTAGGTACATGACATACAAGGTGTTCTGCAAGCCTGTATAGGATTGTGTCAACGCAACACTCCTCGCCTAAATCCTGAGGAGTCAGAGATTCTTTGGTTTCGCTTTCTTGACACGTAAGCCTGATCATACATCTGATCACTACCAATCAATTTCCTTGACAAACCTGAGCGAGCGCTCCTAGGTATTAATTTAGGCATGTGATGATCATAATTTTGTCCCTTCATGCTCCACGCAGTTTCTCTGAACCTTTGATGGACTCGTGTCGCGGACCAACAAACATCAGTGAAATAAACAAAGGCCCTGCCGGTGCTAAATCATTGGAACTGACTGTAGATGCAGCAGCCGAAACAATCAATTGGAGGATTCCAGGATCTGATACGACGAGTACACACATCCTGAAGAAGCTCATATCTCAGTTTATCAAAGAGATTGTTGAAGGAATGATAGGATACGTTCGTCTCCCAACAATCATGTCAAAACTTCTTTCTGACAACGGTACTCAAGAGTTTGGTGACTTTAAACTTACAATATTGGGAATGCTTGGAACGTATGGCTTCGAACGGAGAATACTGGTAATGTACCTGCGTCTCTCTAATCATATAATCCCGTTCATTAGTTGGCTAATTTCTCTTGAAATGTTTCTTAAAACGTTTACTCTTACTCGCGACAGGATACTGCAAAGTCCTTAATTGAAGATGATACATTCTACACCATGAACTTACTCAAGAAAGGTGCTTCTCACGGATATGCACCCAGAAGTTTGCTTTGTTGTATATGCAACTGTCCTCTCACCAAGACATTCTCTAGTCTTCGTGTACGTGTTTTCAACTGTGGCCACGCAACACATATTCAATGTGAACCCTCAGAGAATGGGGTGTCATCATCATCATCATCATCATCCCCAATTCACGTCTCGTCATCAGGTGGTTGTCCTATTTGTATGACAAAGAAGACCACACAAAGTTCTTCTAAAGGTAAATCGTTCTACCTAGATTATGGACTGATAAGCACAGTTTCGTCAAGCACGGGGACTTCACAACGCGCTTCGCCTTACTCACACGAGAATGAAACAACCGATCATTCTCATAGCCAGCAAATATCACGGGTAAGAAGATGTTTTATCAGTAACCTGAAACCTTGTTCGCAATTAACTAAAAATCTAGGTTTGCCTTGTTTAACGTTGCAGTTTGAAATCCTAAGCAACCTACAGAAAGATCAGAGATTGGTACAGATAGAGAGCTTGCCTCGGTTAAGGCTTGCACCTCCAGCTGTGTACCATGAAAAGGTGAGCAGGTTGTCGGGTTTTACCCCGGGAGAGAGTAGCGGTAAAGACAGTAAACCTGTAAAACCATCCCAAAGTGGACTCAGTAAGAAATTGAAAGCGAAAGGATCGATTTTCCGGCCAAGACTTGGTAAGTCATTTTTTTTTTTTTTTTTTTTTTTTTGTAGGCTAAGAGTTTGTAAATGGGGATTATGACTAACAGTAATACATTGATGCTTTTATCCTGATTTTTTTTAATATAATTGTTTTAGGTTTAGGAAAGGAAAAGACGAGCAGAAGATGATGTGACAAACTGATTTTGGTAGTGAAAGAGTTTTGTGGTGTGCGTAATTAGGAAAATTAGTGAGCAGTAGTAACTTTATTGACTTTGATGTATAGTACCTGAACAAAAGTAATAAAAATAACCAATGTTCAATATCTTGGTCAAATGTTACTTGTATCTTGTTTGTTGGGTTGTCTTTTGAATGGCGTGTGAGTTTCTATGCTCTCTTGGTCTATAAAGAAGAAGCAGAGTGTTTTTATAGGAAGTAAGTTTGCTTCAACTTGTCTTCTTCAATCTTCGTCTGCCTCCATTAATTTCTCTCACTTAAACTTGTGAGCTGTTCTTGTACTTGACGATTTATTACTTATCACCTTGTGACAGTAGCTCAAATCTTCAGAGATGTTAGTATATAAGGATTTAGAATGTAGTAGAATTATTATGGAATTGGTAATCTTTAAATATTTTTAAACAATCTACTTCATGAAAAGAATACCTTTATTAAATAAAAGAAGAAGTCTTTTTTTTTTTTATCGAAAAAAAGAGAGAAGTCTTAAGTTTACACAAGTGACAATAAGAACGAAAGAAACGAAAACAAAGTGAGAAAAGAGATTAGTTTTGACGACTAAACTAGTACGTTAATTACATAAACTCTTAGGTAGCTAATCCCAAAACCAAATAGAAAACGAAGGTTCATAGGCATGCTTGAGTAGTTGATCCGAATGCTTAGTGATGATGGGGTCTGAAGACACTGCGTAACCACCTTGTGAGACGGTCCAACGGTGACAACTTCTGAAGACCATTGGGTGTTGGTCCGACCACGACACGAAGCTTAAGCCCAGCCTCACAGTGACCGGTCTTGGAGCTGATGAAATAGTGGATTCCTGGTTTGGTGAGCGTGACGAGATCATAGCCCGTCTTGTGCACGGCTACAGGAGAAGTAGGGTCGCACTATTTGAATTCAAGATCACCGCTGATCTCTAAGACGTCGTTGACTTCCTCGCTGTATTCGAAAACAAGATTGTCTCCAACATGAAACTGTTTCTCATCGCTCCACTTGTTATAGAACTCACTTTCTTTAGGAACACTCCATCCTTTAGAGTCACCGACTTTGTAAGTTTTTCCAGAAGGAAGCATCTTGCTCGGTGGTGGTGGAGGAATCGGACGCGACGGGCCGTGGACAACAAGAACGTCGAGTTTGTGTCCCGATGAGCAATGGACATGATTTGAGGTGATGAAGTAATAAAACCCTGGTTCCGTGAGGGTTATGATATCGTGTCCCGTGTTGTAGACGGCTTTTGGAGAAGAAGATTTGCAGAATTGGTATTCCAAAGCGCCGGAAACTTGTGTGACGTCGTTCAAGTTACAGTCGTATTCGAAGACCAAAGAATCTCCAACGTGGAATTCTTTACCTTCATGAGAAATCAATAACACGAGTTTAGAAGTTGTTCTTCTTATTTATCCTAGACCTAAAGGTCTTGTATTTATACACATACATATGTCCATTAACGATAAAAGTAAATCTTATGTAATCTAGAAATATGCCTATTTACATATAAAGGAAATATATAGGAAAGATAAGGATCTATCCTAATACTTCAGCCCAACTGTAATAGACATCGTCCTTGCCGTCCATCCGTCGGCGTCTCCGACTTTGTAGACCATCGCGGAGCAGCAAGCAAAGAGAACCGTTGTTAGCACAAGCACGAAGGTGAAGATCTTCTTCGTTGTTGTTGTGGCCATGATGTTGATGGTGTAGCAGAAAAGATCGATGAACAAATCGAAAAGGGGAACAAGAAAGATGATATTAGAGCTCGATAGTTGATCTGTGTTTGATGTTTATTGTGTAAGTGAGAAAACAAAGAGGAACCTATATCGCTCTTTTATAGTTGTTTTACTATCCCTAATCCTTTCTTCTTTAGGATTTTCTTTACTTCCTTATTTCCTTTTTCAAGACCAACCCAATATTTAATATTTAATAGTATAAGTTAAGGATATATAAGATTCGCTGACCTGCTTAATGTTTATTTCTAGAAAATAGACTAATTCAATTTTGGATCAAATATCAGGTACGTATGTATATTTTTAGCATAACATATAAACACAATTAGTGAATCTGAATTTTGAAACCTATACTACATGAGATAGATGCTGGTGGTCCTTCTGCCATGCATGATGAAGTGGGTGATACAAGGTCTAACCATAAAACTTTATCTTTCTTTAATTAATGCTTGACATGGATTTTTGTTACATTGTTATCTTTGTGCATGGAAAGAAGATCATAATTTTGATCCGAACTTAAAAAACCACCATAAAGCTACGGTTGGTTTTTGAACAGGAACATGAACTTGATACATAATTTCAATATCTGTGGAGACAAGAGACTATATAGACATATACACATTACAGACACACAAATCTATGTGTTATTGCTAATATGAGATTAAAGAAGAGACAGAAGAAATGTTGGAACCAAATTTTTAAACCAAATGGGTTGAATAAAATTGTGGACAAATGTGAAAAGAAATGGGCTTTGGCTCATGAATGAGAAAGTGAGTTAAATGAAGGAGCAATTCATTTTGTCCCACATTGGAAAGAAGGAACTTTTTCCTCTTGTTTAAATATAGACATTTCCAAACAAGGTTCAATAGCCTTTAGTGGGAGACTATGGAGGTTGAGAGAAAGGGAGCCATTATGCAAAAACACACACGCGCGCGTGCCGCCGCCGGGCCGGGCCTTGCGTAAAGTATATCCCTTGCGGATCAAGCCTCTCTCAGCTATAAATAAAGGGCCTCACCTCTCTCATTATTCATTCACTCGAAAATCTTCTCTCCAGCAAATCTCCTACATCTCTTCTCTTCTTCTCTAAAAGTAAGTCTCGAGAGTATAGCGTAGATATTTAGTTCGCAGATTCTATAGTCGAGTGTCGCGACTATAGTCTCACGTAGTTGTATCTTGGGACTCTCAATCTCGCCAAACCGCCACACTGCGGGAGATTTATTGAGTTAAGGAAAGAGATCAAATCTCGCCTCTACGTATTCGTCTCTTTTCTTAAAGGTTTTTTTTCAATCGTTTTATTACTATTTAATATCTATACTATAAGATTTTTATTCGTTTTTTTCAATCTGGATTTTCGCGGTCCTACAAGAAATTCGATACATACTATTCTCCAGCATCTTGTTCACATATCATATCATTTCTCGATATTTTAGTTCGATAATATAAGTCTTATAAAATGCCAAACAGGCGAAGCTAACAATAATTAGACGTAGAAATGACTTCAAAATCAATTCCCACATATAACACATCGTTCATCAAATAAGGTAGATTAAGTTTCTTCAGAGGCATGAAATCCGCAAAACCATAGTGGTCAACATGTTCAGCACTAATCCAGTCCGAATCTATACGTACAAAACAAACAATAATTAATGTTTTAAATTACTATCAAAAGACTTTAATAAGTTAGCAAATTCCAAAAAAAGATTCAAAGAAATAGCCATACATGTTTTCTCAAGATGATCTTTATTAACTTGATCCAATACCCTCAGCTTAAATTTGGCGAAAGTATTTGTCTTTAGGGCATTGTCGATAAACCCTTGTCCCAATAGATACACAGAAAATGATTTGTCTTCTTCCCAATCAAACCCTTTTGGATGAACCTCAATTCTCCTGATCAAATAAACATTCACACACAACATGCAACTTCTTTAACGTGATGCATTTTGTTATTAAAAATGGGTTTTAAAATAGGAAAATAACTAAGTTAGAATTGATCCCAACAAAAAAAAAAAAAAAAGTTAGAATTGATCACCATTTCCGATTTCCAACGACAAATTCAGTGGAATAGTGAACCTTTACACCAAGCGTTAAAATCGAGTACGAGGCCATCTCAAAAGTGACTCTGTGATTGAGAGGCTTCTCAATTAAGCTAAAACATTCCGCTGTTCCTGATTTAGCATTTTCAGTCCCAAAAAGCTTGACACCAAATATACAACAATCTTCAATAAGATACCCTTTTTTCTCAAGATCAGCAAGTGATATGAAATATGAAGCTCCTCTCTTTTGCGATATTGATGATATACCAAAGTCTTCTTTTCCTACACATATAACACAAGAACATGGATGAGAGAGAGAGAGAGATGAGAGAGAGATGTGAGAGAGAGAGAGAGAGAGAGAGAGAGAGAGAGAGAGAGAGAGAGAGAGAGAGAGAGAGAGAGAGAGAGAGAGAGAGAGAGAGAGAGACCAGTAGAGTGCCATATTTTCTGTATCTGCTGTATCTGCTTGATGACAAAGAGCTGAAATTGGAGCTTCGCATTTATTGAAACTTGATTCACTAAGAAGATTGAGACATAACCATTTTCATTTGGGTACAAAATAAGTTTCCTGTTTTCATGCAAAGTCAAGCAATATGAAGCTTATAAGTTAGTTTTCATCTGTATGTTAGATTTGCCAAATGCATAAGAGGATAGAGAAAAAAAGCTTCACATTTTATCCAAAAAAACAAAAAAACATGAAAAAAAAGCTTACCATTTGTGACCACCGAGATCGAAAACAGAAGATTCAACCATTTTGAGATTATACTTTTTGAGTAAAGAGAAGTTATCTATCTTGAACAAGTGAGATGTTTTGTTAAATGATTTGAACTCTTTCAACATTTCTGTGAAGAGGAAAAAAAAAAAAGATTAAAAATTGGAACTGATAATACAGAGAGGCTCAAAGTAATATGTTCTTACGTTCAACAGGTATTGGTCGAGACATTGTAGCAAGCGGCAATATTTTTCAAAGAAAGTTTTATGAAACTGATTCTTTATAATTGAGACTGCTATAGCTAGATATGTTCGGGCTGCATAGCTTATATATAAAGACATTACAGGTCAAGAGCCAAGTGAATATTTCTGTTTTGGCCCCAAACATTTATCGAAACGAATCGTGGATTTCGTGCTATGGTAAAGATTTGAGATTGAGAAGCATTATACATCGCATCTTTTGGGAATATAACTAGTTTGTACAACCGACCTTATCTTGATAGTTGATACCATGCAACAAAGAATCCTAACTTTTTATACGTGTGTTTGGTAAATAATAAGGGAAATAATAGATAACATAAAGTTGACGTGTATTATAATTTTTTTGTAGATCATGCACTACAAGCAAACGCATCAAAAGAACAATCTTTTTGTTTAACCGGCTTTCACATTAAATACTAAGCTCAAAAGTAAAAAAAAAATGTTGATTTGGGTTTTTTCATGTACATAGATTTTTCTTTTTTCGCTTATTATTTAGAAAAAGGAAATCAAGAGTTTAAAGGAGATTTTGGTAACCCGCTTGTGAAACGGTCCATAGCCCATAGGTGACAACTTTGGAACATTAATGGGTATTAGTCCGACCACGACTTGAAGCTTAAGCCCAGCCTCATAGTGACCAATCTTGGAGCTAATGTAAATAGTGGTGAACCTGACGTGATATGTGAAAAAAGATTCCATATTTTTCTTATGTTTCTGTCCGAATTTGGTAACAGTTATCGAATCGAACATAAACACACGCCGTGGATTACACGCTACAGCTAGATTCCAGAATTGATAAGCATTATCAGCATACGTCACATCTTTTTGGCATATATTCAGGTTCGTATAATCGACCTAAAACGCATCTGACACTAATGTAGAAACAGAGAGAAGGGAGGAAATGCTTGAGTTGGGGTTTTAAAAGATTTTGTTTATTGTATTCTTTTTTTCAATTACAAGAATAATCAAAAAATTCCTTTTCTCATAAAAGAAATTATTTCTGTTTTGGACTGAAATTAACCTCATGATGCTTGTTTCTTCGTTTTATTAATAGCTGGATTCTGGTTTGGGGTTTTAAACTGTAAATTCTGTTTTCGTTAAATTTAACAAAAAAAATTGGTTGAGTATTTGTAGATGACATAAACAAGATAAGTAACATCAAAGCTTGAGAGCAGCAACGGATTCGGGTTTAAACTCGACCCGCAAGCCCAAGATCCGTCTAACTTCGGCTGGAGTAAGTCTCCAAGTCATGGGTCCTGCATTCTCTCCCCAAAAGTCCAAAATCTCTGAGACCTTCTCCAAGTTGAGTATCGTCGCCATCTGAGTTAACCGAGCGAACTTATCTCTCACAGTTATCTGAGTCATACCGGAGAAATGGCTAACCAAAGCCCTCATGTCTCGGTCAAGCTGAAGCCCACCAAGCTGGCTAAACCGTTTCTGCATCATTATCACTTCCAGTCTCCTCACTATGAAATCGATTATGAGATGCAGAAACGAGTCGTAGTTGTTGGACGTCATCAAAGGTTGTAGCCACGCAGCGTTCGTTTCCACCGAGTGGAGAAGCCGTTGCACCCACGGATCGTTCACTTCGTTCTCCGCGTACTCGGTTTCCGTTAGCTCGTAGCTTATGGTAGCTACGGTGTCTAGAACCGGACGGATTCTTGGCGTCACGGTTGCTACTAGCTGCTCCATTCCCGAGTTGAGTAATTGCTTAAACGTATTGCTTAACTCTCCTAACTCTGATAGACATGATTTTATCCTCTCTCGGTCTGCTGGTGCAGGAAACACCTGTGATTACGACAAGAGATAAAAAAAAATAAAAAAAATAGTAAGCTGGATTTGTCCGTAACCCTAGTTCAACATTTCACAAAATCGCAAAATGCTAATATACATGGTTCCGTTCTAAAAGCATTCTCTATTGTTAAAAGATGTTCTTTAAGCACCCACTAACCTTAGTACATTGTGTCTCGATTTCATGTTTGAGTTTGAGGACATACTCGCAGCTCACATCCATATTGTTCAAAGCAGTTGCAATCTCAGTGCCAGTGTTCTCCACACCGATACCACCCAAGAACAACCTAGCACCGAGATTTGGCTCTCTAATCTTCTGCTGTAAAGCTTCGTGGTAATCGTTACCGAGCAAACTACCGGCATTGCTCAATACAGCAATCGCAGAGCTGATGTTTGAAGTTGAAATCGCTCTGCTCAAACATTTCTGCAACACGTAGAACACATCGTTCACCATTGAAGTCGTAAGGCTGTCTAGCTCATGCTCATCGATCCTTATCGCTTTCCTCACATTCTCAACCATAAAGAAACCTTCTAGTATCACATAGAATCCTGTCACATCCTGAATCACTTTGCTAAAACTTCCGTTCCTAAACGCCTTTGTAGCTCTCGGCAACAGTTCGGGATCTACTGACGTCAAAGACTTGATTTTCGACACCATAAACTCGGTATAATTCTCACCCAACTCCATCAATTTATCGATCTCATCCACATACAATTCAACTTCTTTCGGATCTGGTCCTTCAGATGCACCACCAGCGAGGAGATTCAAATGGGGAGAGTTGTTGATATCAGAAGCCAATCTAGCTAACTTTCTAAACTCCATGTACTTCTTCAAGATCATAGAGCCTCGAGAGTCACATTCCTCTTGCAATTCGCAAATCGCATAAACAACACCATCTTCTCCGCAAAGACCCCTCAAGATCTCATTGTTCTCTTCAATAGCCATGATGATGTCTCTAAACAGATTGGTTAAGCACTCAACGAAATCTACCTGACCAAGTCCTTGCTCCATAACCTCAACCGCATTTTCGTATTCCATCCTCCCTCTCATCGCAATCACCTTCTTCAGGTAACCGACGTAAAGCTGTAGACCTTCTTCCTCCATTCCCAGTGGAGAATACAATCGCACGAATCTCAGAATTGTGGGATGATCCCTCTGGTCTATTGCCGCCAAGAGCTTCTTCTTCGCGATACCTTCAAGCTGCTTCTTCGACGCCAGAAGCTGCTCTCTCTGATCGGAACCAGAATCCTTGTACTGCGAATCGATCTGGAGAAACCTCTGTACGAATTTCGCGGCGGATTCGTAATCCTCCGATTCCAAAGCCGTCTTCACGCCTTCGATGCAGTTCCCTCGCTCGACGATCGCGTCTATGCGGGAGAGAGTAACATTCACGCGAGACTGAGCTAGATCGAGCTCTCGTACCTTGCCACTGACCTGATCCGCGAGATCACAGGTCGATCGAACATTCCCGAACATGTGATCTGCATCCGCCTTCACGATATCGAGAATCTTCGCAGATCCCTGAAGCTGAACGAGACTCCCATCTAGCTCCGTCCGCTGCGACAGAAGCGTGTCGAGATCTGAATCTAAGCTTCGTTGGTAAGCGATACACTCGTGGAGAAGTCGCGTCATCGCGCCAACGTCCGTGAGGGAGCGCACGTACTCCAACGCTTCCGGTGTACCGAATTTAACGGTGGAGGAATCCACCGACTCCACCGCCGTATCGTCATGATCGAACTCCGGCTGCCTCGCAACCGCCATGGATCTAATCGGAGTCGACGGCATTTCCGTAATATATATTTTAAAATTTCCTGAGTAATCGTCTAAACTCAGATCTGATTTACAAATCCATCTCATAAACTTCTCGCAACAACACAGAACAATCAGATGGAGAAGACGAATCCACTCTGTTCAGAATCTGATAGTTCATTTACAAAGAAGACGCGAAACTATGAAATGAAGCCAAATGGGCTTCCGCTAGTACTTAAAAGCCCAAATTAGGCCCATTAACCCAAATCGTGGTCATATCAGCTTCGTGTTCCCACAATATCATCGACATGACTCGATCAAAAACTCAGAGATAACTCCAGCAAGGCATTGGTTTGTATTGATAATTGGGATCTTAACTACATTTCCTCAGTAATAAGAACCTAAAAATAACTCCTCTCTCTAACATTTTTCCGTTTCATCTGACGCTTACTAGAAAGGTAAGCTCCTAAACCGATACCAGCATCAACGATCCTGGTATCACCGGTTATCTCTACTTTCACAGCATCTTCAAGAAACTGTTTGATCTTCTCAGACTCATCTTCCTTACAGATTAAAGGAACGATCATTTCCCAAGTCTCTGAATGCAATCTTTCCCCATTCTTGATCACAAGCTCCACAACATCACATGCTTCTTCGATTTTGCCATATCCGCAAAACCCTTTTACCAAACTATTACAAACCGAGAAATGTGGAGAAAACCCTTTCGATATCATCTCTCTTAGATACTTCTTCCCTTCATCAAACATCCCTTGACCACACAATCCTCCGATCATTGTCCTATATGACACCGAATCAGGCGAGCAACCGTTCAACACCATATCATCAAGAACCTTCCTAGCATCCATGGCACGACCTTCTCTAACAAACCCTAGAATGATCGTGTTGTAGTGAACAAGATCAGGATTACAACCTTTTAACTTCATCCTACACAGAAGCTTGTAAGCCTCTCTAAGCTGTGTCTTCCTACACAAACTGTTCAACAGCGTCGTGTAACTCAACCTATCAGGCACAAATCCTTTATTCAACATATCTTCAAGTAACTCCATAGCACCATTCGCTTGCCCTTTCCTGCAAAACCCTTTTATCAGAATCTTATAAGACCCTACATCAGGAACAACATCTCTCTCAAGCATTTTACCAAACAGTTCGTATGCAATACTCAAGTCATCGTTTAAACAAAACGCTTGCATCAGAATATTGTAAGTTCTCGTGTTAGGCATGACTCCGTGAAGCCGTGCGCTCTTGAAAAGCTCAAAAGCTTTTCGGAGATAACCTCTGTGGCTGACGAGAACCTCGAGGATTCGATTCAGGTGTTTTGGCTGTGGTGTGAAATTGAACTGCAGCATTTTGTAAAACGTCCTTAACGCTTTCTCCGGTAAATTTGCTTCCGCGTAGATTTTGATCAGATATGTGAATGTTTCTCCGGTTAACGGATAACCACTCGATCTATGCTTGGCGAGAACATCGTCGATGAGATTGAAATATTTGGAACGGCCGAGTTTGAGGATGAGGACGAGGTGAGAAGATTGAGAATGGCGGAAATTGGGCTGCTGTGAAGCGTAATCGAAGATCTCTTTGGCGAGGAGAGGATCCGATTGCGAAGCTATAAGCTTTTGAACCCGAGTCGGAGACCCGAATGAAAACTTATTCGATACCAATTCGTTTTCAGGTGAACGCGATGAAAGAAAACGCGGGGACGTCGATGTCGGAGAAGCGATGTGGCGGGCGGCGGAAATGAAGACGGCGGAGGAGTCGCAGATCTTCCGGCGAATCATTACATTGGTCGAGAGTTTGACTAAAATGCCGTTGGACTTGAGAGATGAATCATGTAGTCAGAAATTGAATATGTCGGCCCAATATTGAATGGGCTTTATATTTGAAGCCCAATAAGGAAAGAGAAGGTCCCATTCCACTATGATATCATTGTCGGTGACTCAGCGTCGGTGCGGTGTCTCGATTGGTGTGTGTTTTATTAGTCGCAGATTCTCCTATGTGATTAATGAATTATTAATGTTTTTGGAAGCTTACTAACAAATTATTAAACCAGTTTTAAATACAAAAAAAATGTTCAGAAAATCTGTTGAAGATGTGGACATAAAAGGCTGTTGTACTTTTCTAAACCTATGAACAAACTCTACACATGTTGTGGTACCCAATTCATTTACTGTACCAACGATGGATATATTCGTTAATTGTTTTATTATTTGTTTATACAGTTGACAAATAATTGAGAAATATGATAGATAGTAATTGCTTAGAGCATCTCCAACGGTGTATATTAGAGAGTTTTTAGGTGAGTTTTTAGCTTTTAAAATTTTAAAAGAAATGTTTTAATAGATAATAAAGCCTGAGACGTATGTTAACGAAGAGATTTTCGCAACTTTTCGCAACTTTTCGCAACCTCCTGATACGCATACGTGTCATGATATGGTTGGTCGACTAATAAAAATAAAAAAAAAGGAAAAGGCGAAACGAAGAGAATCAGTTTTCTCCTTTACCTCGACATTTCCGTCGGTGAGGGGAAGCAAGTCATCAGACCCGGCAACGGTCACAAACCCGCTCCAGGACAGACCGTCACCGTCCATTGCACCAGATTCGGTAACCTCTCTTCTATCTCTCCTCGTATCTTTGAAATTTCCATGTACCGATAGCGAAGTCGATCTACACAAATCTGCTTAGCTGAGGAGCTTTTCGATGTCGTAATCGCTGGATGTTTCGCTATTTGCGTTTGATTTGTTGGTGGAGAAATGGATTTTATTAGGATTCATATTCTGAGATTACAGTGTTCGACATGTTGGCTAGTTTTATTCCCTTTCTGGGTCATAATTTTGTTTTTCTATATCATTAGTTTGGGAGATTATTTGTTATCGCATCTGAAAATTTCTATGAACCGATCTCTTTTATTAGCTCTATAGTTGTAAGTTTAGTGGAGAAACTTGAGTATCTAAGAATCAAGTTTCTTGTATGAGATTGGAACTCTCTGCATACACTTTCATCCTCTGTGGAATTTTTTGTTTCAGAATCGTAATGTGTTATGGTTTTGTTTCGTTCAGGGACAGGTGGTGATCTATCCCAGCAGTTCTGGAGGTAATAAAGGACTAGCTCACCATCACAGTCGCACTCTCTCTCTTGGTTTGTCTTGAAAAGTCTTGTTAATTTCGGTAATTCCTAAGCCTAAATGTGTTTTGGACTTTTGGTATATAATATATATATATAGTGCTCGTATCTTGTTAGCTTTGGTTCAATAGAATGAGAGAAGTAGTGCATGTTATGATGTATAGCTTAATTAATTTTAGGGTTTGTTAAGTTTCCCCGAGTCACTTTTGGGATCTTGTTGATCAATATTTTGTTGTTAAGCTCTTCAAAGTTTCTTCCAAGTGTGTAGAAATGTTCACGTGCAAGTAAAGATGGAAAATGGAAATGTGCATTTCTCTTCCAGTTTTTTTGGCTTTGATATATGATGACGATTATGAAAACGAGACCTTTATAAACTTGAGGGGTTGTCATTTTTGGGATATTGTTTCTCCATTTTTTGACCTGAGCTGTTGATTAGCTTCTTCACAGTGTGTAGTTTTGTTCATCTTCTAGTACAGATGGAAATGTTTTGAATGTTTTACTAGTTTTCCGTTCAGGGCTGAGCTTGTTTTCCCCCTAGTAAGTATGCTAGAGGAAGAGTAGAGAGAGGGATAATATATGGAGTTTTGAAATACCATTTGCTTCAATTCGTTCTTGAATGTTTCGGTTTATGTAATAGTAGACTTCTAAGAGACTTTTTTGCAGGAATGAAGATTAAGACTGACACACCAATAGCAAAGAAGGCGAGAGAGGGAGTGATGGAGTTTCTGCTGATGAACCATCCTCTGGATTGCCCAAAGCAATTTTTCAGGGTTTATAAAATGTGAAGGGCATTCTGATTTTGATTTTAATAAAAAAAAAAATCATATAATTTTTTTTTTAGAACCTCTACTGGGTCTCACCATTGGAAGAACAAAACATTTAAATCAAGTACAAGTCTCTTAAACAAAACAAAACAAAAATTTATTAATAAAAAATGTAGTGTTACCCATATGTGGGTATCACTGATGGAGATGCTCTAAGATCCAAGTCTTTAACTCTGTCACTGTCAATAAAACATTGAAATCTAATTAAACTACAGTCCTATGTGTTAACTTTGACATGCAGATTAGTTTCTTACGGCATGCAAACAAGTATATTTATACTGCTATAAATGTATAAAGTTTTATTATTTTTATTCTAACCATAACAACAACAACAACAAAAAATCTCACAGCGTCCAAAAATCTGATTTATCGTCTTTCACTAACACCCACAGTAGTGATCAAATAAGTCAACTAATAATGTATACATACATTACATCTCTTTATACGTTTTCTTTCCAAATTGAAATAACTATTTTATATTTATTTACAACCATCAGATCCGTCACGTGAACGGTTGCACTGAGATCTGGACTCTTTTGAAAGTACTTCTGTATCACAATATTTAAAGAAACCACGACATTCAGTCATCCCAATTTCATAAATCTAACCAGATCAAATTTTACGGCTGCTTTACGAAAAGATTAGCCAGCCTTTCAAAAGTAATACGATCACATAATTACAATTCCAAGCTTTCAAATAATTAATAAAATGAACGCTATAAAGAGTGTTTACTGTTATTTACTAGTAGAAAACAACAAAATAAGATAAGACAAAAAATTGCATCTACTTAACTTTCTTCTCCTGACTCTACTACTTTATCTTTACTCTTTACCAAAACCTAAATCCTCTGATTCTCTCGTATATTCACACACACACCTATACATACACACATATATATCTACATAGCTATGGGAGAAGGAGAAGCAAAAGCAGAGCACGCAGCCAAAGCAGATCACAAGCATGCTCACTCCGCCTCTTCCACGCCCGAGTCTTACTCCAAAGACGACGGCGGAGGCGGCGGAGGAAGCGCCGTCCGCGCGATCTGCGGTGCTATATTCACCATCCTCCTCTTACTAGGAATCATCGCTTTAATCCTCTGGCTCGTCTACCGTCCACACAGACCACGTCTCACCGTCGTTGGAGCCGCGATCTACGACCTCAACTTCACGGCGCCGCCGTTAATCTCAACCTCCGTTCAGTTCTCCGTTTTGGCGCGAAACCCGAACCGGAGAGTCTCCATGCACTACGACAAGCTCTCGATGTACGTGACTTACAAAGATCAGATCATTACGCCGCCGCTTCCGCTTCCGCCGCTTCGTTTGGGACATAAATCTACGGTGGTGATAGCTCCGGTTATGGGCGGCAACGGAATACCTGTGTCGCCGGAAGTTGCTAACGGGTTGAAGAATGACGAAGCTTACGGCGCCGTTTTGATGAGAGTGGTGGTTTTAGGGAAGCTCCGATGGAAAGCCGGTGCGATTAAGACTGGACGGTACGGATTTTATGCCACGTGTGATGTATGGCTGAGATTTAATATATCTTCTAATGGACAAGTCCCTCTTCTCGCTCCTTCAACTTGTAAAGTCGATGTCTAAATTTTATTTTATTTTGTAATGTTTTTTTTTTATATTATTGTCTTTGTGTTTAAACACCAAAAATAAATGTTTAAAAGTGTAAGAAAAATAGAACTTGTATCTCTTTTTTTTTTCTTTTTGTCTTTTGTGTCTCGACTCTCTCGAGTCTCCTCGAGTCTAGTGTAATTGTGTAAGCTTTTATGTTGAGAATTAATAAAGAGGCATAAGCCAGAATTATAGTTTGAGTATTTCTCATTTATATTCTATATGTAATTACGATACTTTTTTCATATAATTATTTAATTGGCTATATAATATTGTCGGTGATAGTGTGTCCTCCATGGCATATGGCCTATATATAGAAACATAACAGCTCATTACATTGGACTCAAGACATATGGCATCTTCATGCAAATTTGATTTGGTTTTAGCTGTATTTTTCCTTTCGGTTTCATCATCATTCCGTATTATTTTGTTGTTAAATTTCAGGTTTATTCCGAACGAATTAAAAATTTCAGTCTTCTTTTATATCTGAAAATATACTAAGATTCTATTTTAAAAAACTACTCAAAAGATATACATATTTGAATATTTTCTTGAATAAAATCTTACACATTGCATAATGATTTCACAATTTTGTTACGCTTATTATCATCGATATCTAGGTAGTTCTTAATCCATATATTCTACACTCCCGTTACTACTTTTAGAAGAAACATTCAAAATTTCAAACGGGAAAACCTATTACTTAATCCATCGATATATAACTCATCGTCACCAGTCAATATCTCAAAGTCTTGGAAATTTCCTTGGTACGTCCCTGGAAAAAAAAAAGACTTAATTTTTTTTTTAAAATGTTTCTTCACTTTTGAAGAAAAAGTTCTGACATACAAATAAATAACCAGTGAAGAAAATACTTAAAAATGCACTCATCAGCGAATATGAAGAAAATGATTCATCTTTATGGGACACTCTAGAATCAGTTTCATAGTCATTTACGAAATTACTTCAAAAAAGGAATGGTCATGTTCTTGAGCGTCAAAGGATTGGTGGCCACAAATTTCTCCCATTCTTCCATATCTATCTTCCCATCTTTTTTCCAATCCGCCTCTTCAAATGTCTGCCAAAACTCATAAATAAATAAACATATTCAGTTAACTAACAATGATAAAACGGTAACCGTTAGTTACATACCTTAGACACGATAGAGTCGATGATAATCTCTGTTAGCACAAGTTCTGATTCTTCAAGAACATCTATTATCATCTCTTTCACCTTTTATTTTCTCCAAAGTAAAACATAATTAATAATGACAATTTACGGTATATACTTGTTTATTCGTGTGGGTTTCTTTATTTATTTGTGTTACGACTACGATTTACCTCTTCCGGTTCAATGAATCCATTCTGACGAGTATCGTATAATCGAAATGCAACTGTTTATAAACAATTGATCAGAATTAATAACATGGAAAATAAATAAATATATATATTAAGGGGTGGGCACGGAGCGGATATCCGGAAAATATCCGTGATCCGTGATCCGCTCCGGCTCATCCGGATATTTGATTCTGTGAACCGATCCGATCCGAAAGTTTTCGGATATCCGGAAATCCGGATATCCGTAAAAAAATTAAATATCCGCGGATATCCGATCCGATCCGTAATTTTTTTTTTAAAAAAAACTAAATACATATATTAATTATAAATAATTGAAAAGTATATAGATACATCCCTATATATATTATTGTTTCATAAATTATAATATGTATTTAAAAATAAGTTCTAAAAACGTAAATTAATCGATCACAACGGTACCACGAAACACATCATCATTAACATTAAAACATAATGCAAAAATAATTTTAAAATTTTAAACATATTATTTGTTAATTTTTTTTTATTTAGTCACAATATTTCTAATTTTAAAGTAATTAAATAAGCTACTGCTATGTTATTAAACTTTTTTACTGTATAAATGAGTGGATTATAATTGTGAAGACAATATTTTTGTTGTTTTGTATGTTTCGAAAGACAAAAATAACAAATTTCTTACTATAATATGTATCTATATACGTAATTATTATAATATACGGATCGGATCGGATATTCGGTTTAAAAAAAATAATATTTGCTATTTGCTCCGTTTTTGACGGATATTGAATTTTAGTATTTGCTTTGCTTTATATCGTTACGGTTATCCGGATTTTTCGGATCGAATCAAAGCGGATAACGAATCGAAGCGGATATAGCGGATAATTTGCCCAGCCCTAAGATTATTAGAGTGATTAAATAATATACATATGGCTTTATCTCTCTGTGACGAATTTGGGTGAAAAATGTTGAGAGTGTGTACAAACTCTCCAAAATCTATAGCCCCATCGTTTCTCATATCGAACAATCCGAAAATCTGCATATTTGAGACATGTTTATCTTTTTAAAATATATAAAATTAAGAAATTTACGTATAAAACAAGGTTAAAAAGTATATATACCACTTAATTAATAAAAACTATTATTTAGACATTTTACCCGTTCTGCAGAAAGACTGCGTCTATTGTTGTCTTTAATTAAGATGCGTTGAAATTCTTCCTGAAACCAACCAGATCGACATAACACAACTGCACCTTTTCTATAATTACTATAACAATGTGGATGTAATTAGTTTTTTGGAGTCTAACTTTGGTCACAAGATTGTCGTTGTTGAGACAAGAAGTGAGTTTGATGAACAATTCATGCAGAACTTCAACCTCAGCTTCACTAACTGCAAACACAAAACAGTTAAGATGTTGTTACGATCTCTACAAACTCGTATAAAATTATTATTTGTCCATGCAATATAATAAACACTATAATGTTATTGTGTCTATATATATATTTTTGTGTGCAACCTATTGTGTCTATATATGGAGAGATAGGAAGTAGTAGAGATAGACTTACAAAAGGTTAGAGAAGCAAGAAGCGAAATGTCTTCACGCCTTGTTCCTCCTATCTGCTTACTGCAACCACATCCCATTTTACATTATCAAAATAAATGTTCCAGTTTCACATGCGGCTCTATACGTTAAGTGTGTGTCGATGTATATATATATATATATATATATATATATATATATATATATATATATATATATATATATATATGAGCATGTCAACGAAGCTGCGAGATTGTGGAATATAAATCTATTTCTGACCGAATAAATTCGAAAGTTGACGGATACATACATTTCCGGTTGATGAAGCTGGAGACAAATGGCATACTTTTTACATCGGAATTTGATACTATTCTTTTTCTATGTACCACTATTTTATGAGTTATTATATTCATTTTCTATGGTTTCAATATTTTTTTTTGTGCTAAGTTTTTTTTTTTTTTTTTTTTTGGTTACCTGGGGTTTTGTCGTTTCAATTATTGACCAAGCATATAGAACCAGAACCAAAAAACTTGATCACTGAGTAGTTACATATATTCTTTTACATATATATCAATTTGATCGCTAGCAACAAAAGTTTCCTATATACTATGATCGAATCTACAGGCTACATCTCGTCTAGATCAATCCACTATATAGTAAATGTTACATTTAAAACTCATATAACAAGAATCGAGCTTGAGATTACGAAGAGAAATTTATTTATGCACACTAATGAAGAAGATTAGAAGAAACATGGTACTTTAGCAGCTCAAAGTCTAACGGCCAAGCCTCTATATATATTCTACTTTATTCTTATGACTTGGGGGAGTCTTGAGACCCTCCACCTCACTCCGTGTGTCTTCGTTACTTGGTTATATATAGGAATATAATACTTCACTGGGTTAAAACCTCCCAGTTGTAACCAAAACCATGACATTATATTTGAATCAGCAGTTATACACTTATTCTTAGGTCGTTGAATCTGTGGATATGAATTCATGGGGTTTTTTTTTTTTTTTCCTGCGGCCTGGTGTTACTTATGTATATGGCGTATATAAACTTGGAAACAACGGCTCATTATGTTAGTCAAGACATATGGCATCTTTATGCGATACAATAGAACCTCTTTAAAGTAATATTTGATAAAATAATAATTACTATAAGATAATAAATTTATTCGGTCGTCCTAATTCGGATCAATATATAAAATAGCAAAATACGATAAAATAAAAAGATAATAATAATTTTGAAATTCCTATGTAAAAATATAGTCCCAACAACAAGCTAAAATAATAATTATAAAACTTAGACATATAATTATAAAACTTAGACATATATATCTAAGACAATTTAGTAAATATGACTCTAATGTAGTTTGTCTTTTCTAAAAGTTGGATTCTCGTTTGAGCTTATCTCGAATTTTTCTTATTGTATCAACAATTTCTAGTGGTATTTTCAATTGTACTAAAAAAAAAAAAACTTGTATATATTAAAACAAAACAATGTCTCGAAAAAAGTAAATAAGCAAAATGGAAAATGGAAAATTAACCTAAGTATAAGGAAAATTGAATAAAAAACTGAAAAAATATATTTATTAATAAACTTTTTGTTTTTGATAAAATATTTCTATAAAATAATAATTATTACTTTAACGATAAAATAATAACATAATAAATTTTCAAAGTCCCAACTTTATTATTTTATAGAAGTTTTACTGTATTTTATTTGGGTGTTAAAGATTTTTTTGCGTGTTAGTTTATAGATTTGATTATCGTAAATTAAAAAAAAACTATCTTGATGTAATAACTATCGTGAATTAAAAAAAAAAAAATCGTGAATAAACCATTAGCATAATTTCGACGAGTAACGACATGGTTTTTGTATCATGCCCATCTTTTTTGGGTCAGCTCATATTATGTTCAAAGTTTTTTTTTTTTTTTTCAAACTTGTCAGTGTTCCCATTTCACTCGGTTTCCCACAAGTTTATTCTTCATCTTTTCCTTCGCTTTTAACTTTACATATCGTATCTTAGCGTTGTTATTTTTGTTAAAATTTTAGTTTTGTTGTTAATAAAATTTTACTTGAGATCACTGATCAGTAATGTGACCAGGCCCGGCCCAAAGAATATCAAGGCCCTGTATTGGATTTAAAACTTTAGGCCTTTTCTGTAACTCTTTGATAAAAATAGGCCTTTAATTGCAAAGGAAAAAAGCTTTTAAAACAAGCTATGTTTAAAGATTTGGGCCTTTTCTGTAACGTTTTGACAAAAGTAGACCCTTAATTGTAAAGGAAAAAAACTTAAAACCAGTTGGGCCCTGTGACATATCCCATGTCACACGGGCTTAAAACCGGGCCTGAATGTGACTATGATCGCATCTGGCTAATAATTCTCTGTGCATTAATTTGTGTATCCGAATCACGTGAGGAAAATGAATTTACCGTAACAACCTCTTTGTTATTACTCCTTGAAAAAACTGTAGTGTATAAGAGCAAAGGCATTGCAGAGTTCTGGAACGGTTCTCAAGACAAAAAATAAAAAAATAATTAAAAATTTATTTACGTGGCACAGCTAATCTAAAGAGACGTTTCTTTCCAGAGATATTTTGGAACCGTATCTGATGAAAAGCTTGACAGGTGTTGTAACCTGATTCGTCACCTTTTATTTTTTTTTTTTTTTTTTTTTTTTTAAAGCGAAAATGAGTTAAAAAAAAAAAAAAAAAAAATGT